>JAJEOU010000373.1:53107542-53270079 GCA_021534815.1 Acrocephalus arundinaceus | reverse complement strand
ACATTGATTTAAAATGCTCCTTTAATGACAGCTGATTATGAAGATCAGGGGGTGACAACCAGCCATGGAAACACCATGGAGGTGCCTGGATAATGTCCTAAAATCCCTGATATTTTGTGGGATTGTTTAGAAGTTCAAGAAATCCCAATTTATCCACAGCTCTGCAAGGAGGGATGGGAGGAAGCACAACCTCGTGGTCCTGGCCCAGGATTTCACAATTTAATGTACAGAGGCATTAAAGGAGCTTATTTAGATCCTGGACTGGGGTGATGCAGAACTGCTGGTGACAAGCCCTGATCCATCTCTAAGCTTCTGAAGACATCAGCTGGTGCTGGGGGTTCATTTTCAGTAATCCTCATTTTCCTGCTAATTCCTGTGTGCTACACTGAGGAAAAACAAGGTATGAAGAGTTCTCCTCGAACAGCAACAGTTCTGTAGAGAAATCTTTACACAAAACCCTTCCATATATAAGAAAAACCAACTAAAATGTCTGACTGAAGGGTAATAGTTTTCCTCATGGCCTATTTTAAGATGATAAACCCACTTATCTGAACTATCTGCCACCATAATTCAATTTAGGGAGACTGGGGGACGTTCTTCCTCACAGGTTTTATCTCAGAGTTAGGATTTAGTGACCCAATAATGTCACAGGGAAAAATCTCGATTAGATTTGTCAGACAGCTCTTTCAAGCCTAGAAGCAGAGTTCCAAACCAGGCTTAAAAGTGTCATTCCTCCCAGGAAAGGGAAGGATTCACAAAGCAAGCTGGATTCAATCCTTTAAGGAAAAAAAGGAGAGACAAAGTGCAGAACGCTCTGAGTGTGCTCAGGTTGGTGGAACTCAAACCAAAAAAATACTGCACAGAAATACAAAAATTTACATTCTTGGGTGGGGAGGATCACCAAGATCATCCCATTCCCACCCCTGCCATGGCAGGGACACCTCCCACTGTCCCAGGCTGCTCCAAACCCCAATGTCCAACCTGGCCTTGGGCACTGCCAGGGATCCAGGGGCAGCCACAGCTGCTCTGGCCAATGGGAGGTGCTGAGGGCCTGATGCTGCTGCTGTGGAGAAATCACAGGGTCCAGGATCCCTGAGGCTGGAAAAGCCCTCCAGGATCATCAAATCCACCCTGTGCCCAATCCCCACCTTGTCCCCAGCCCAGAGCTCTGAGTGCCACCTCCAGGTGACACCTGCAGGGATGGGCACTCCAAACCTCCCTGGGCAGTTCCCATTCCTGAGCACCCTTTCCATGGGGAAATTCCTGCTGGTGTCCACCCTGAGCCTCCCCTGGGCCAGGCTGAGGCCGTTCCCTCTCCTCCTGTCCCTGGGAGCAGAGTCAGACCCCCCCTGGCTGTCCCCTCCTGTCAGGCAGGAGCTCCAAACAAACAGGACATCCCAGAAAGAAAAAATTGCTTCCTTCCACTCTTTAGAGAGGATTTTCTCAAGGAAAAGCACACAGAGCATCTCAAAGTGCTCTCAGATCCTCCCTTGTGCCAGGACACATTGATGGACACCATCCAAACCCAAGTGCTCCTTCCCATTGCCAGGGACACCCTGGGGAGGAAGGGTGACACCAAGATTATTGCAAACATCCCGATTTAACCTCGCTTCTCTGGTTCTGGCTGCAGCAATAAATGCTAGGTTAAAATTAGGCTGACAACTTCAGACAGGTTGTAGTCAATGGGTTTTGAAAAGTGTTTTCCTGCATCAGCTGCAGAGCCCTGATGTGCAGTGACAGCGTGGTGGCTGCAGCTCCCAGGGCCACCAGGTCCCATGGGTGGGACAAGACACGTGCAAGGGACACCAGGTTCAATGACCCATTGTTAGTTTGGGGGGAAAAATGAGTTTGTCTGGGTGGAAGGAGGTTTTTGGTTCCAAATCAGAGGCTGCTCAAAGGATCCCAGAGTTGCTGAGGTTGGAAAAGACCTTCAGGACCACTGAGTCCAAGCTGTGCTTGATCCCCACCTTGTCACCAGCCCAGAGCACTGAGTGACACCTCAAGGCCTTCCTGGGACATCTCTGGATCCACCACCTCACTGGGCAGCCCCTTCTAAAATTTAACACCATTTCTATGAAGAATTCCTCAGGAAGTACCTCAAAATAGGAGAGCCTGGTAAAATTTAATCCCTAATTCCAAAATGAAAGGATCACATAAAGCCCCAAACACACCTGACCTTCTGCACAGCCATGACAAAAATGCCTCTGGCCCCTGGCACAGACACAAACACAATTGTACTGATTTTCCTGTGTGATCTAATGAGCTTAATGAAAATACATCCC
This sequence comes from Acrocephalus arundinaceus, assembly GCA_021534815.1. Lineage (NCBI taxonomy): Eukaryota > Metazoa > Chordata > Aves > Passeriformes > Sylviidae > Acrocephalus > Acrocephalus arundinaceus. The sequence continues at coordinate 53,267,797 of JAJEOU010000373.1, read as the reverse complement.
AGAGGAATTGATCAGTTGGAGATCTGTGTCCCTGGGACAAAAGGGGAAGCCTTGACTTCAAGGAGGGAGCCCCTGAAATCCTTTTCCCCTGCACCAAAGATGCTCCTGAACTCTTTTCAGCAGGTTTGGTGTTGCACCTTGCAGATGTGGGAATTAAGAATCACAGAATTATTAAAGCTGGAAAACACCTCTGAGGCCATGGAGTTTGTGCCTGATCCCCACCTTGTCCCCAGTCCAGGGCTCTGAGTGCCACAGCCAGGGACACCTCAGGGATGGGGACTCTGAACATCCCTGGGCAGCCCCTGCCAATATTTAACAACCTTTCCATGGAGAAATTCCTCCTGATTCCCAACCTGAGCCTCCCCTGGGACATCCTGAGGTCATTCCTGTCCCTTGTTCTCTGCATGAAAGGACATTCCTTAGGTCAGGGAGAGGCAGATGGTTGTGAGCCACCACAAGACACCTCTCAAAAGGGAAAAACCATTGGGAGATGAGAAATCATCACCTCTGCAAGCTCCTCTTTCCATCTGAATCAGCAGGTATTCAGTTTTTGTGGAATTTTGTTCTGTTGTGCACATTATCTCCATGAACACCGAGCCCTTTTTTCTAACACATGAACTCAGAGCTGATTTCTGCCCCGCTCAGTGACTTCAGAGAGAACTTAAACAGACTTTGGTTCAACAAAGAAACCTGTGACACATCTCCCTGCTAAGAATTCCCTGCGTTACCAAAGAGATGCAGAAGCAGCAGATGTGGAACCTCTGCTGCCCTGAGAGGAACAAACAAAGCTCTGCAAACAAAAGCAGAGTCACCTGCCTGAGCTTCAGCTCAGCAAACAGTTTAAGATGCCCTCCAGACAATCCCAGACTCCTCTGTTTTCACTGAGGCAACACACAACCTGTCAGAGCCAGGCTGGAATATTAATATTTAATGGAGAGGAAATAGATGTGGAAATATCCCAGCTCTGGATATGATAATGATGCTGTTATCTAAACCATCATTTACATTTCCCACAATAAATCAGGGCTGCACAGCTCTGCTCGTGCCTCACACAGCCTGGGGGGCTCAGCAACAGGGGGGGGCTCCATGGGGAAGCCTGGGGAGCTGGGAAAGCTGCTGGGAGAGCTGGGAAAGCTGCTGGGGGAACTGGGAAAGCTGGGGAAAGCTGCTGGGGGAACTGGGAAAGCTGGGAAAGCTGCTGGGGGAACTGGGAAAGCTGCTGGGGGAGCTGGGAAAGCTGCTGGGGGAACTGGGAAAGCTGGGAAAGCTGCTGGGGGAACTGGGAAAGCTGGGAAAGCTGCTGGGGGAACTGGGAAAGCTGCTGGGGGAACTGGGAAAGCTGCTGGGGGAACTGGGAAAGCTGCTGGGGGAGCTGGGAAAGCTGGGAAAGCTGCTGGGAGAGCTGGGAAAGCTGCTGGGAGAGCTGAGAAAGCTGCTGGGGGAGCTGGGAAAGCTGGGAAAGCTGCTGGGGGAGCTGGGAAAGCTGCTGGGGGGAGCTGGGAAAGCTGCTGGGGGAGCTGGGAAAGCTGGGAAAGCTGCTGGGGGAGCTGGGAAAGCTGCTGGGGGAGCTGGGAAAGCTGCTGGGGGAGCTGGGAAAGCTGCTGGGGGAGCTGGGAAGCTGCTGGGGGAGCTGGGAAAGCTGGGAAAGCTGCTGGAGGAGCTGGGGGAGCTGGGAAAGTTGCTGGAGGAACTGGGAAAGCTGCTGGGGGAACTGGGAAAGCTGCTGGGGGAGCTGGGAAAGCTGCTGGGGGAGCTGGGAAAGCTGCTGGGGGAACTGGGAAAGCTGGGAAAGCTGGGAAAGCTGCTGGGGGAACTGGGAAAGCTGGGAAAGCTGCTGGGGGAGCTGGGAAAGCTGCTGGGGGAGCTGGGAAAGCTGCTGGGGGAGCTGGGAAAGCTGCTGGGGGAGCTGGGAAAGCTGGGAAAGCTGCTGGGGGAGCTGGGAAAGCTGCTGGGGGAGCTGGGAAAGCTGCTGGGGGAGCTGGGAAAGCTGCTGGGGGAGCTGGGAAAGCTGCTGGGGGAGCTGGGAAAGCTGCTGGGGGAGCTGGGAAAGCCACAGCAGCTTCTGTGAGAGCCACAGGAACTCACCAGGAGAGGATTGATGGGCTCAACCCCTCCCTGGTGCAGACCCAGGGCACACCCAAAGCTAAGGAGCACTCCAGAATCCATTGGTTTGGTTTCCATCACCCTGGAGAGCAGGAGAGGAATCTTCCTGCCAAACACAACTATGATAACTGTGTGTGTGTACCCTCCTTGTGTGTGGTTGGGAATGAATCAAACCCAGCCACAAAATGGTAAATTTAACCTCCACTGGCAGCATTTACAGGTGTAGAGATGCAGAAAATCAAAGCACCATTCCCTCACTCCCTGGCACAGAGCAGCCCCAGCCTGAGGCCCTCAGGATGGTGGAAATTCTTGTTGGAGTGAGACCTGAAATGCTCAAGAAACTCCAACCCAGCCCCTTCAGAGGCTGCCTGGAGAAATCAGTGTCATTAACCACCTCTGGAAAGACATTAACAAAGACTTCCTAGGAATTATTAAACACCACAGGTGAGCTGGATATTCCCTTTCTCTGGAGCTTAATCCCAGCCAGAAGAGCTGGATCCTTGCTTGCTCCCTGGGGTCATTCTCACTGACACAGCAGCTCCAGTGATTGTGTTCCACAGCCTGCACTGCAGAGGATTCAGAAAAAAAAATATTTATTGTGGAAACTGTTTTAAAACCTTAGAGCAGATTGTCCAGAGACAATTTTCCTGGATTCCTGGCAGTGTCCCAGGCCAGGCTGGACGGGGTTGGAGCACCCTGGGACAGTGAAAGGTGTCCCTGCCATGGCAGGGGTGGCACTGGGTGGGATTTAGGGTCCTTCCAACCCAAACCTTTCTGTGACTGTATAAAAGCAGGAGACAGAGTCCACCACACTCACCACAGCATCTTGTAACTCTACTGAAGCCTCACTTTATCAACTTAAAAGGAATTACCACCAGCTTTTAAAAAAACCTAACAATGAAGACTTAGGAGATTCTTGGGTATTAACTTAAGCTCCTCCAATCTGTTCCAGTCATTTTCCCTTTTCACATTCCATATTGACTATAATTCACTGATATTAAATAGTTTTTAAATTATTACAGAGCTCTGATATAATTTGATTTTTGAAATATAGCGACTAATGAACTTTAATTCTAGTATGGAACTTTAGGCAGATACTTTTATTTCTCCACAGTTGAAATGGAGAAATTTATTTATTTAAATATAAAACCAGCATTCTGTGATTCCATTACAGAATGGATGGAGGGATAGGACATGGAGAATGGCTTTGAAGAGAAAGAGGGCAGGATTAGACTGGATGTTGGGAAGGAATTGTGAGGGTGGGCAGGCCCTGGCACAGATGTGGCTGCACCTGGATCCCTGGAAGTGTCCAAGGCCAGGCTGGATGGAGCTCACCTGGGATGGTGGGAGGTGTCCCTGCCCATGACAGGGGTGGCACTGGATGATCCCTGAGCACCCCTTGATTCCATGACAAGGTAACAGCCAGTGAAGTTTCATTCCCCTGGAACCCCAGGCAGATGTTTTCATCCCTGCCCTGCTGCTCTGAGGTACAAACCCCCAGTGTCCGAGCACAGCCAGCCACAGCCCGTGGGACAATCTCTGCCAGGGACACTGGGGGTCCCTGTGCCCAGCTCTGGGGGGTGGCAGGCACCACAGATTGCTGAGTGACCCAGTTCACTCGGGCTGAGCAGCTCCCCCAGGGAGAACCATCTGCTCCTGCCCTAATTTATTCCATTAGTCACAGCCCAGTACAAATCGCATTAACGCCGCCGGGGCAGGGCTGGGCCCCAGCTCCCCACGCTGCTCACTCTGAGCTAACTGTGGGGTGGGCTCTGCCCTGAGACCCCCCAAACACCACTGACAGCACCTCAGGGTCCTCAACTCCAGCTTGGACCCAAATTCTCCCAGAGAAAGGGTGAGAAGGGCCAACCTGGCAATGGGAAAACTCAAAGCAGCTGATGTGTTACAGAGGGACACATTCAGGAAAAGAGGAAATGGCCTCAGGGTGGATATCAGGAGAAATTCCTTCATGGAAAGGGTTATTAAATATTGCAAGGGGAGGTTCAGAGCCCCCATCCCTGGAGGTGTCCCAGGTGTGACACTCAGAGCTCTGGGCTGGGGACAAGGTGGGATCAGGCACAGGTCACTCTGTGACTTTGGAGGGCTTTTCCAACTGAAATGATCCTGTAACCTTAACACCTGTACTGGGAAAATATGGGAAAGGGGAATAAAGATTGGAAGAAAAATTTAACTTCAGCTGACCTTATCCTAAAACAACTATGAAATCAAACTCAGCCCCAGATGGAGTAACACAGATTTATATATATATTTATAAATATCTGATTTATAGCTGGCTTGTAAATAAACAAACCCCAAAGCCTTGTCCTTCCAGCAGAGCTTCAATGCCTGCTGTCAGCTCTGAGGAACAGGGAACAGCAGATATTCCAGATGTTTCTCTTCCCTTTCCAGCACACAATCCACACCATCCCAAAGCACTGAGCTGCCTCATGGCAAGTTTGTCCCACTGAGTGCAGAGCTATGTGACAGAAGGGCTGAGTGCTTTGTTTGCTTCTTTTCTAATTAAAAACTAACTTGGTGATTTAAATGGCATTCTGCAATCTAATTCACTGGGTAGTTTTGCAATGGACATTAAGTGCTATAAATAGCAGCCCTCCATGGGTAGCAGTTGACAACTGAAGAGCACCAAACACAGTCCCTGGTGCTGCCATCCCACAATCTGGCACCTTGCTCGTGTCCCTGGATGGGGTGACAGCAGGTCAGCTATGCAATGCAGGAGCACATCCCAAATCCAGCCTCCCAGTCAAGCTCCATCACATCCTGCTCAGCTTTACCCAAAGCCAGACGTGCCTTTTCACGTCCAGTCACTAAATTCACTGAAATCATTTGTGATAAGCTGAACAAAGCAGGAGCCAACAGGGCTGAGAGGAAAATAACAGTGACAAGATAGCAGATCTGTAAGCAAAGGAGGAGAGCAAAGTCTGAGAAAGCCGTGGGGAGGGAGGAAACTGTGTCTGCTCCTCCTGCTGGGGACAGCCACGAGGGGCCAACAGAGAGGGGCACACAGGGCTTCACTCCCCAGGGAGCTGCTTTGACACTCCAGACTAAGGAGGAGCCAATTTGCACCAGCCAGGGTTTCAGAGAAGAGATTTAATAGCAGGATATTTGCTGAACACGACAGAAATGAAACCAGGGCTTGTTAACACACACAGGTAATGCTCAGCAGAATTCCAGCCCAGCCAGAGGCAGGACTGGATTATCATCTGCCAGTCCAGCATTTCACCAGAAATTCCTCTCCTGCTGGGTCCACAGTGAGCAACACACTCAGAGGAGCATATTCACCTTAAAACTCACTGCCCAAACCCCTCAGTTTGCTTTAACACACAAAGGCAGCATCCTCCAACACCCCAACTAATGGAACATCCTGCTCTGGTATTTCTGGTCAGTTCACTCTGTGCATCCCAAGAAACAGCATTTCCACATATAGAGCAGGAAAATAAACTCCTCAAATTTAAAGTAGTCCTAAATTCCTTAGTCCAGTGTCCTGCAGTGAGCAGAACAACCCATCCCCTTCTCCCTGTCACAACTTCCACCTCCTGCTGGAGGTGATTTTGGGGTTTATCCTGGCTCAGAGGAACATGTCCCCAGGGAAGCCCAGCTGCAGCATTCCATGGGATGGATGGACACTCACCCATCTTCTCAGGCTCATCAGGGCCGGTGCCAGCGATGCAGCTGCTCTCCAGGCCATAGGTTGGATCCACCTTCCCAGAGGCTCGAGCTGCTTCCTGCACTTTCTTCACATGGGCTTCCACCAGCTCCAGGGGCACCTCCTCTCTGACCCGGGAAAACTCCTCTGTGGGACACCAAGCAGGAAATGAGACATTCTGGGGCTTTTGCAGCAAATTAAGTCACATTTTCTCTGATCAGTGTGCAGGTAAACCCTGGGACAAAGGGAATTCTCAAATATCTGAGTTCCTGCCTGTCCCACGGGGTGGTTGATTTTGTCTTTCAGATGTGGTACACAAGAGTCTCTTCCCAATTACATAAAATCGTGTTTTATGTGTAAAAACAAGAAAAAACTTGAAAGGAACTATTTTATCAAGTGGACACATCCAATCCCACTCAAGACTTGAACTTTCTAGTCCAAGTGTCCCTGCCCATTGCAGGAGGTGGAAGAGGAGGTCCCTTTAATGCTTCTTCCAACTCAGTCCAGCCTGGGAATTCCAGGATCTCTGGCAAATAATTTCACACAGGTAAAACAGGAGAACTGCAAGATTCACACTGAATTTACCCAGGGCTGCACTGGTGACAGTGCTCAGAGGAACAGCAACCACCAGGTGCAAACACAGCAGCAGCACTGAGGGCAGAAGGCAGCACCAGCCATTTTTAGGCACTCAGTGGCCGTTTGGAGCCACTCCAACTTCACACAGAGTGGTGGGGTTGGGAAGGTCTGGAATCATCCAAGCCAACCCCTGCCAAGCAGGGTCACCTGCAGCAGTGACACAGGGATGTGTCCAGGGGGATTTGGGAGAGAGGGAGACTCCAGGATCCCCTGGGCAGCTGTTCCAGGGCTCTGCCCCTCCATGGAAAGAGGCTCTTCCTCCTGCTGAGCTGCAGCTTGTTGGGGTTTGGTTTGTGGCCACTGCTCCTTGTGCTGTCTGTGGCACCATCCTGTGAGAGCCCTTGGGGAGATTTGTGTGGATTGCTGGGATCCCCTCTGAGCCTGCCCAGGCCCAGCCCCTGCAGTCTCTGCTCCCCAGAGATGCTCCAGAGCCCTGAACATCTCCGTGGCCTCTGCTGGACCCTCTCCAGCATCTCCTTGTACTGAGGAGCCCAGAACTGGATATTCCAGGATATTCCAGCTGTGCCTCAGCACAGCAGGGCAGCCTGGCAAACGGGATTTCAGGAAAGCACAACACAAATGTGGGAGAAGAGCAGAACTTTTCCTACACAACCTTTCCCCCCAGCTCTCATGTTTTCCTCCTCCCTGAGGGCTCAGCTCTGTGAGGGGCAGGCAGGGGGAGGCTGGAGCTGTCCATACCGAGGGCAGCCTTGGCAGCAGCCGAAGCCACACGTGGATCCACCACGGAGGCCAGGAAGGCCACGGTGCTCATCACGGGGTTGCCTGACTGGCTGAAGGGCACGGGTTGGTAGGCCAGGGGCCCCAGGGAGGCGTCAGAGTTCTCCAGGTAGGGATCCTCGATGGGCAGGCGCAGGAAATGCAGGATGCACTCGTCCTGAGTGCGGCTGCCCACGTGCTCTGACACCTTGTTCCAGTCGTCCTTGTACATCTCCAGGGCCTGCAAAAGGCAAATGCAGCAAATTAAAGTGCAGAGGCTGCACAGGGCCTGCTCAGGGAGAGCAGCACTGCTGTGGGCAAAAGGGTTTCCCATATTGGTTTTAGTGTGGTGATGGAGCAGTAAATGTAGATCAAACTGTGGGACACAGATGTTTATTAATTCTTATCTATGTTACAGTCTCACAAATTGTGAGTTCTGGCTAACAAAGTGAAAAATGGATCTGTCTCTATCTCTTTACAAGGTTTTTTAAGCACAAATTGTCCAATTATGAAATGACACCTAAATTATTTTGGTGTAATTTAAATATATTATATCATACATTATTTTAACATATTATATTTAATATATAATACTGAATATAGTAATTAATATAATTTATATAATTATATAAATTATATTAATTACAATATCAAATATTATATATTAATTATATATTAAAATTATATAATTAGACATTAATTATATATTTATATTAATTTTTATATTAAATATTATATATTAATTATAATATTATAGAATATTTACTATAACTAATATAATTAATATAATTATATAATATTTAATATTATTAATATAATTTATTATATTTAATATATTAATATAATTAATATATTATATTTAATATATGATTTTTTTACCCCATAACCAACCACCCTTGGCCTGCAATGAGGATTTTTCCACCCAGTTACAAAATCCCACCCAGACCCATAAAGAAAGTAAAAAAAGAAGGACTTAAGCCATGCCCTAAATCCTCCATCTCACTTTATATACCTTCTATATATATAGATATACATAATGCTATGTATGTTATATTCTAAAACCTTATAGAGATACATAATGCTAATATATGCTATATTCTAAAACCTTAAACTCTAAATTCTCCACCCTGTGATATTAAACACTTCTATTCAAACTACACACCCAAATTCTCCCAGAGAAAGGGCCAGAAGGGGCCAAGCTGGCAATGGGGACACATTCAGGATAAGAGGGGACAGCCTCAGGGTGTGCCAGGGGGGCTCAGGGTGGACATCAGGAGGAATTCCTTCATGGAAAGGGTTATTAAATATTGGAAGGGGCTGCCCAGGGAGGTTCAGAATCCCTGGAGGTGTCCCAGGAAGGTCTGGAAGATGGCACCCCTGTGCTGTCACTCAATTTTGGAATCCTTTTCCACAGCCTCAGGTCAAATGTAGTGTTTTCTTGAGGGTCAGTGCCTGTTAACACAGATTCTCAGCTTCCAGGGTTCCAACATCAACAACTACTAAAAATGGGGTTTTTTCTGGTATCAAAATTATCTGCATTAAAAATATGAGAATTTCCCTGGGGTATCAGTGACATGGCAGCCACAGGGGTCATCACAGGAGTGGATGCTGCTACTGTATCAGAAAGAATTGTCAGAAGACTTGGGGTTTACTAATATTTGCACAGGAGCTGTTTCCCCATTTTGCTTCCACAGAGAACTAAATCTGCTTTTCCCACCAAGCCTCACAATTCTTTAATTCCCATCACTGCCCTTGTGTTTCCCTCCCTGAACACAGGAAGCTCTTTGGGGCAGGAACAGGATCTGTTTCTCAGATGTGGACTGGCTGTGATGGTGAAATCCAGTCTTTAGATCCATCAGATGTTATGGAAGTGGAAAAGCACCAAACCAATACACCAGGGGAAAAGAGGAAAATCTATGCCACATCCTGAGACCAGCTCTGCACCAGTGTGATTTCTGGGCTAACAAACCATTGCTGGCTAGATAAAGCACCTGATGAAATAAGAACTTCCAGATCATATCAAAGACATAATTCTGAATTTCAGTCATTTTTAAACTTCCTCAAGAAAAGTCTAAAAACAGTTTAACAGAAATGAGCTACTGAAGGTCCTGCACTAATTCCTGAAGAACCAACACATTAATCCTGTAATCCTCCAAGTCACAGCCTAATAAATTATTACTCCTTAACAAGCCATTTTTCTCCCTGAAAATTGTTTTAGTGAAGCATCTGGACAGTATAAAATAAATACTGACATCTCCTGAACCATTAACTTTTACATTTCTGAGAGGATTCACGGTGCAGTCACCCAGAAAAGGCAAAAACCCATTTGAGTTTCTGGCAATGTGAAAATGAGTTTTCCCAAGTAAATCTCTCCCACAAGGCTGAGAACTCCCAGAAATCTCAACCCTCCAGACTGACTTAACTCAGAGCAGGGAGGGAGAACTCAGGGCCCAGAATATGGAACAACTTCTATGAACACCAAGGCCAGGCTGGATGGGCTTGGAGCTACCTGGGGTAGTGGGAAATGTCCCTGCCCATGGCAGGGGTGGGGTGGGAAGAGCTCTAAGGGCACTTCCAAACACACTCTTGTCTTCAGAGCAGCTCTGGAGAAAAAGTGTTTTAGTATTTGTTCAGTTAAAACAGAAACTCTGAGAATTCCTCAAGGACAAAATATCGACCTGAATGGGCCCCTCGGGCACTTTGTGGCTGCTGAGGGTCAGCTGAGTTCATGAAATTGCTCCTGTTTGCAAAGATGTGGAAGCAAACTGGTTACAGGGACAAATAATTCAATCCAAAAGCATCAGAGATCCAACAGGGATCAATCTGGAGAAAAACACCCGAGCTGCCTCAGTGGGCAGCACTTCCCAGCCCCTGACCCCAGAGTGGGTTAAGCTTAAACCTGGCTGAATTTTTCTCTCCCAGCCAGGTCTCACTGCTTGTTTGGGAAGGGAAACCCCCAGTGTATCTCCAGAAAGCCTCTGGTTCCCTTCCAGCAGCACTGGGATCAGTGGGAATGGCTCAGCTGGGTGAGGAGAACACCCAGGAGCTGCACAAGTCCCAGACTGGAGGGAACAGCACCAAGCTGAGTCAGTGGAGGTTTAGGTTGGGTATTGTCCCTGCTCCTTTCCTTTCCCTTCCAGCAGCACTGGGATCAGTGGGAATGGCTCAGCTGGGTGAGGAGAACACCCAGGAGCTGCACAAGTCCCATGGGCAGTACCCAGACTGGAGGGAACAGCACCAAGCTGAGTCAGGGGAGGTTTAGGTTGGGTATTAGGAGGAAGGATTTTCACCCAGAGGGTGGCTGGGCACTGGAACAGGCTCCCCAGGGAAGTGGTCACAGCAGCACCAAGCCTGACAGAGCTCAAGAAGTGTTTGGACAACAATCTCAGGCACCTGGTGTGACTCTTGGGGCTGTCCTGTGCAGAGCCAGGAGCTGGACTCAATAATCCTGATGGGTCCCTTCCAACTCAGCACATTCTGTTGATGTCTTAAGTTTTATTTCCATGTATTTCAGGTTTTGTGCTGCCCAGGGGTGCAGCTCTGAGCCCACAGTCAGTGTCACTCAGCAGGGACACAAAACAAATCCTTGTCCTGCTGCACACCAAGGACAACTTTCAGCCCAACAGCACAAACAAGGGTGGCTGGAGGGAGGAACAAGAAGGATGAGACCTCACAACCTGGACAATTAAATCCCAATATGCAAATAGACCAAAGCTTATAAAAATGTAAGATCTTGTGACCAGTTGTGCTTTTTGTGACCATTCTAAGTTCACCTTGGGTGTAGCCCTGGCCAGGCTCCTGTCCTGCCCAAGGTCTTTCAATAAATCTCTGCTTTATTCTCCAGCTCTGTCCAGTCTCTGCTCCAGCTCAGCCTTCCCAAGGCATCACTGTGAGCCTCCTTCCCAGTTCAAGACCCCAAGGAACACCAGGAGGGGCTGGGAGAGCTCCATGGGAGGAGCCCCTGGCTTGGGAATGACCCTGCACTGACAGCCTGGTCCCCACCACAGGAATCAACATTCCCAAGCCCTGCTGAGCCCTTCTCCTGCCCCCTGGGATCTTCCAAGGGTTTCAGTAGAGGAAAAACTGCTCAGCTCAGTAGGTCACACTCAAGGGAGATATTTATTCTCTGCTCAGCCTTTATTTCCCTTTCCCTAATTTCAGCTCTGGGCTCTCAATCCCTGTCTCCATTTTTAACCCCCCTGGCACATGAGATCAGCTCTGCTTCTCAACCCCCAAATTTCTGCTTTCTGCTCCTTCTCCTTTCCCCGTCTGTTGTTTTCCTGCCAGACAAGCCCTCGCTCGCAATAAATGTCCTTCCTAAAAATAGCTGGAAATGCATTTAACTCTGCCTGAGCCATGCAGACACCGAGGGGGCTGTGCAGGGAGGCTGGTTTGGGGAGGAAAAACTTGATTTCCCCCCCCCAAATTATTCAGTCAACAGGCAGAAGGCCAATAATTATTTCAGATACGATTTATTATTTGGAACTTCACTGCCTATCTATTTGCCCAAAGCTACCCTGAGGATTTAATTGGACTGAGCTGGCTTGTTACAGCTGAATTGCTTCTGCTTGAACTGATATACTCTTTACTGATTTATTCATAGAGCAAGTCCATGAAAAAGGAGGAACAAAAACATTACTAATTTAAACTCATTAAACAGAATTGCAATCTCAAGATTATGGGGGGTTTTGGTTTGTTTTAAACACAGAATATGTCACTGGGCTACAACATGCAGTGTATGACCAAAAGCTAAAAACATACAAACCAATGAATTTTAAATAATAGTACTATTAATATTAAATATTTAAATAATATATTTCAATAAATAAAAAAGGAAAGAAGTCAGTATATCAAGGCATTAGCCTTGTTTCTCCTTGCAAGAATGCCACGGGAAACATCTTAGCTGTTTAGACCCTATAAGCAAAATGTTTCCATGTACCAATAGAAAAGTATTGGCTAAACAGAGAATATCAACCTAAAATAAATAGGAAAAAAAGGGAGATTTTGGCTGTTTGATGACCACACTCCATATGTGTGAAGAGTGAATCACAGCTGCTGATTTGGCACTGACACAGGTCCATCCTCCAGGCTTTTCCCCAGGAAATTAACTTTTCAATGGGTTTATTGACACATGGGAAGACAAAAAAAAAAGCTGAAACAAGCAGGCAATTGCAGTTTGCTCTGAGGTCTGCAAATAAAACCCAAAAAAACAACAGAGCCCCAAACTGGAATTCTCAGAACTCTGAATTACTTTCAAAGAAAGAAATCAGCCATGCAGCCTCTACATGAGGAAAATGTTCCTGTGAAAGGAAAACTGGGCAGAAATCTTTTCTTTGCAGGAAGTGGCAGCACTGGAAATAATTATTTGTGGAATCTCAGGCCACTGAGATTCTCCTGCTGAAGCAGAGAGGAACAACTGCCCTGATGTGAGCCCAGAACCCTCTGAAGCTCCTCAGAGGGTTCCATCCCCACTGCAGTTCCAGGAGATCCAGCCATCCCCATGTGCTCCACTTGAGGCCACCTGGGGACACCAGCCTGCCTTGTAAGGCACCTCATGGAATCATCCCAGGGATTTTTTTTGTAGATCTCCAGAAAAAGCTCAAAGAACACCCCAAGTGCAGCTACAGGGAAAACAAGGAGGAGACAGATGGGATGGAGGAGCTACCAAAGAACTTCCCTTCTCCATGGCCTCAGCTGCTCCTCAACCACTTCAGCTTCCCAAATGAGCTGTTTCCCTAAGCTATGGCATGCCTTGGAAATCAGAATTTCCAAGTATTTATCTCAGCGCCAGGTAAACCTTTTCCTGAATTATTTACCACTATTTGAATTATTGACATTATTTCATACTGTCAGTGAGTCCTGCTGAATAAAAACGCCTCTCTGCCTGCAAAACCTGTTCTTGACTTATACAAATTCCTTAAATGCTTCATTTCTGGCATTGCAGGTCCAGGTTAGAACCAAACCTCAGCCACAGGCAGCCCCTCTCTCACAGAGCTGCTCCTGCCATCTCTTTTTGGTAGCAACACTTTTGTAGCCATGATAGCAGTTGTCATCTAACTCCAAAAAATGCACATGTGGATTTTTAAAGCCTGAACCACCCCTTCTGGTTTGGTTTCCTTCCCTTTGGCCTGTCCTCATGAACTCACCTCTAACAGCAGCAGTGTCTCCTGCTCTGTCCATTCCCTGCCAGCACTTGCACCTTTACTCTACAAAAGACAAGAGGGGAAAAAAAAAAAGGTGAAACACAGAACTTCTTGCACAAAACCTTGTAGAAGAAAACACTGAGGAGGAAAGGGGAAGAATGTGTGATTTGATCCACCCAAACCTCCCTCCTGCAGTTGAGCAGCCCTTGGTCACCCCATGGATCCCATGGGATTTACTCCTCAGTGGAGGCACAGCTGGGGGTTACACATCCCAACCTCCCACCACACCTTCCTAAAGCAAAGGGATCCCAGTGATCTGTGCCTGCACACACAGCAGAGAGGCTTTTCCTCAATCATAAACCCCCTCTGAGTGCTCAAGGCAGAGTGGGGTGGGTACAGTGTGGGGTGGTCCAAAAGAAGTTAATTTATCTCCAAGTTCATCAGTAACTCAATAGAGAAATAACAACTCTTTACAGGCAGAGTAATTCCAGCAGGATCATCTGCACATCCAGCTATCACCTGCTCCAAGGGCTGCTGCTCCCAAATCTACACCTGGTGGTTGGATCAAAATCCCAAATTCCTGGTGAAACTTTCCCTCCTGTGACACCCTGACCCAGCACAAAAGCAGCTGGGGACCTGCTGCTAAGGAACATCAGCACCATTGGATGGCTCCGTGCTGGACTGAAAGGAAGAGGCTATTTAGGATAATAAATGTTATCTCCAGATGCATTTCAAACAGCTCATTAACCCACAGAGAACATTAATCAATGTGAGTCACCCAAGTGCTGCTCTCCACAGCCAAAACCCTCAGCACACAGAAACCAAACAGGGAAATCTGCCAACAAACCTGCTCCAGTTCACAGCTCCTGTAAACAGAGCCAGAGCCCGGAACCAGCAGCAGATTTATCAATTTGGAGAATATTTATATCTCCCTTAACAAGTGAAAAAGTCAATCCATGAAATGTGAGACAGAGCCAGCCTTATAAAAAATACTTCTAGAACTGTTTGGGTTTGTTGGGTTTTTAAAGGATGGTCTGAAGTGGTAAACACTGTTTAAATAGTTATATTTTAGGTTTAAACAGTGACCTCTGAGGACAATGAACCAATGACAGGGATTTGCCTGATGCCACCCACGAGAGGCACTGCCCAGCTCTGGAGATTCCCAATTCCCACTGTGGCATTCCCACAGCACCTCCAGGGACACACAGGGAGCAGGGAAAGGCAGGAGGCTGTGCAATCAACACATCACTGCAATGGTGACTCCCAAGTTTAATTATCCTGTGTAACACTCTGCAGTGACAGTGCCCAAAGGTCCCCTGTGGGAATTGGGGTCTCTGTTTGTCAGCCTGGAAAACAGGAGGGGCAGAGATCCTGCTGGAAGCTCCCTGTGTCCCAAATCATTGGATGGTTTGCTGATGCTGAACCATTCCAGCAGGAACACAATGAGTTTGGCATTGCAGAGCTGACACTGTGGACTGGTCTGGGAAGTTTTCCATGTATTTATTCCCACAAAATCAGAATTCCAGCACAATCTCCCACCAAAATGTCCTGCACAGGGATGGAAGACATCTAAATCAGGAGTGCAGTGGCAACACAAGTCACCTCAGACACAAATTGGGGGATCCCTGAGGAATAACAAAACTGTAGGAAGCACCCCAGGACACTTGCCTTGGCCAAAGTCTTTTTGGAGTAAATGTCTGTGCGAAGGCCAAAGTTCTGTAGGTCAGTTGGCTTCTCCTTGTTTTTCTCAGGAAAGCTCAGCATCTGCTGGGCAGCTGGAACCTGGGAACAAATGTTACAGGGGAAAGGGGAGAGGGGCAGGGATCAAAAGTTATCCAAGGTTTTCAGACCAACACTCAACAGAACACGGACAGAGAAGCTGAGCACAAACCCAAGACATGAAAACAAATGTCTGAGCAATGTGTGAGTGGTTCTGCACAGATGCTGGGGTTCTGCTGGTCCAGCTGGGCAGGAAGGGGACATTTCCCAGCTGGCTCCTGTGCTGGGCTCACCTGTGGGGTGCGGATGTGCAGAGGCATCAGCCCCGAGGGGGTGTCGGCCAGCACGTTGAAGTGGGGGGTAGGGGGGGGCCCCATGGCCATGGGGCGGCTCTCGGGGTCCACCTGGTAGTTGATGAGCCCCCACTGCTCCAGGAAGGCGTGGACCCTGAGAAAAATAGGACAAATCCAACCTTTGCCACCGAAGCTTCACTTGTGCTTCGTGTGGGAGGTGACAAAGGACAAAGCTGATGTTTCTGGATCAAATCCAGATCCAGGAGTATCTCTAGTTCTTCAGTAATCCCAAACAGCAAAATAAATCCCAGAGCAGCTCTGTGCACACCTGAGGCCACTGCAGTGGGATGTATAAACCAAACAGCCTGACTGTGTCCAGCTCTGGGCCCCAAAGAAAGATCCTGAGGGGATGGAGCGTGTCCAGGGCAGGGAACAGAGCTGGGAAAGGGCTGGAGCCCCAGGAGAGGCTGAGGGAGCTGGAAAGGGGCTCAGCCTGGAGAAAAGGAGGCTCAGGGGGGACCTTGTGGCTCTGCACAAGTCCCTGCCAGGAGGGGACAGCTGGGGGGTCGGGCTCTGCTCCCAGGGACACAGGGACAGGAGGAGAGGGAACAGCCTCAGGCTGGGCCAGGGGAGGCTCAGGGTGGACAGCAGCAGGAATTTCTCCACGGAAAGGGTGCTCAGGCCTTGGAACTGCCCAGGGAGGTGACCTAGAGGCACTCTGGATGTGGCACTCAGTGCCCTGGTGAGGACAGGCCACGGGCTGGACTCAACCTTCGGAAAGCTTTCCCACCCTCAGTTATCCCACGATGTTGCTGATGCCTGGAAACATCCAGAAGCTCCAAGCCCCAAATTCCCAGGTCCCAGAGCCCCCTGTTGTCACCTCATGACAGCACAGACGTCCCCAGTGAGGTTCCTCCTGCAGGCAGTGCTGGTCAGGTATTCCTGTGGGTTCAGCCGGTACGTGTCGATCATGAAGTTCCTGTAGGCCAGGTATCTGCAACACAACAGCAGCAGCACCTCCAACACAGCCCAGAGCTTGCATTTTAACATTCACCCCTCAAACACCCCTCACTGATGGGGAAACATTGACAGATCTCTTTTAGTGCTGAAAGTTCAAAACCAGCCCCAAAACCAATAGGTGGAATTCACACTCTTCCAGACTCTTTACTCTGGATTTTCCCCCGTGTTTGGATTAGCAGCACACAGAAACATGTTTAAATTGTAAATCACACAATTATCTGTTATAACTTGGTCACTGACTAAATATTCACACAACAGAGTAGAAGCTGCAGGGTGAAAATAATGGGGTCTGCTCTTCACACAGGAACAGGATAAATAATCCTTGTGCATCCCTGTGTGAAGGAAAAAAGCTGCACAGAAAAGCAGAAGAGGATGGAACACTGCTGTGGCTGCATGTGGAGTTTTTAATGGACAAAGGGATGAGGCAGGAAAGGCTGGAGAACAGCAACATGGAAAAGAAAAAATCTTTGAAAAGCAAAGGACAAGAGCCCAGAGCCAGCACAGCTGAGAACAGCTGGAGCAGAAAATCCCTATGAGATTCCCCCATTTCTGGAATATACTGATGCTTCCTAATACAAATTACCCTGAAGAAAATAACCTGCCATAAAATTATTGATAGCCCTGCTCTTGAGAGGGAACAAACCCCATCTGCCAAACACAGGTTGGCACCATCCAAGCTGGATGGGGCTTGGATAACCAAGTGTCCCTGCCCACAGCAGGTATGGAATGAGATGGGCTTTAAGCTCCTTTTGTATCCAAACAATTCCAGGATTTTATTAAGTGAGTATCCAATGCAAAGCTGTGTGTAAAACAGTGGTTTTAAAGCAGATTTCTGCCTTTGGAAAATTCCAGGGGGGAATGTTTCACATGCAGTGAGTGTGTGAAGCAGCTGGGAACCAAAAATATAAATCATCCAGGCAAGGCCTGAGCAGGCAGATGCTGCAAGCACATGTCCCTGCCAAAATCCCACATCTTCCTCCTGACCAAATCATATGTGCAACTGGCTGGAAGAAAATTGCTGGAGTAGGTGTTTGGCTCCATGTGGGATGTTTGGGAGGCAGGAGACAAAAAGGAGCATCTTCCACAGAGGAATACTGAGGAACATTCCTGAATGCTCCAGGGGAGGAGGGGGAGAACCTGCCCAGGAATAAATCTTGGCTGCAGGAATTAGTATTTATTAGCAAAGGTCACATCACGAGGTGGAGAGAGAAGCCCAAGACAGAAAAATCCCCAGGTTTATTCTGAAGGGAGATGGTTTTGAGCCACGACACGACCCATCAGCTAAACCCTGTCAGCAGTGAGAAGAGAAGTCAAGCAGGATTTAGTTCAATCCCTTTTCAGGCAGGGCCCACCCCCAGGCACTGCTGTCACAAGGATGAACCTGTGTGAGCTCCTCAAACACGGTGTTTTGGCCTGAACATTCAGCTGGAGGCGACTCATCTCCGTTCAGAGGGATGGGCCTTTTTTATTTCAAAAGAAAACACAAAGCCAGGACCACGTGCCACTCCTACAACCCCGAAATGGCACCAAAAATAGACCTGCAGGATGAGATGAGGACTGGGAGGAGCCCCCAGCCTGCTCCTCTCACAGGCAGTGCCCAGTGGCAGCCCAGGAGCTCTGATGTTGTGATGCCAGCTGGAGAAAAGCACCTGGGCCTGCAGTGACAACCACAGGGAGAGAAACATTCCTTCCACACTCCAGCTGTCTGCTGCCTCTCACTCTGAGAAATCCCCAAACTCCAATTTCCTGGGCAGCCAAAGTGCTGGGACAGAGTCAGTGCTGGATGGACTTTGGAACAAACCCACTTTGGAATGCAGGGAGGGGAACAAGAGGATTTTTATGGATCTCCTTGTGTCCCCAAGCCCTGCTGGGGCTCTGGGATTCAGCTGTGGTTACTCTGCACTCACACAGGCAGAGGAGCTGTGAGGACACACCATGGACTGGAAATCCCTGGGGGTGCCTCAGGGGGTGTCTGAGCCAAGCTCAAGCCATGAATTTTCACCAGCTTTCTTAGGGCTTTGTCCAGGAAGGCCTGAAGGACTCCAAGGAGGAGCAATCCAACTTTCCAAGGCCCCATCCCAGTGCCTCACCTTGTTCAGAGTTCAGAACTCCCCTTTTCTCGAGCTGTCTCAACCTGAGCTGTTCCTGCCCTGTCACAGACTCAGTGACAGCCTGGCTGCACCCCAGGGACCTCCTGGGCCAGGGCACAAACACCACGAGGGCCCCAGGAGAAAAGACAGACTCTAATTCTCTAATTTCTCTTTCTTTCTGTGACCTGGAGCATCACAGACCAACAGCCACAGCTGAGGTGGGAGAATCCAGCACAAGGACAATCTCTGCAGGAATTCTCCTCTCCAGGCTGGCAGAGCTGGGAATGTTCCCCTGGAGAGAGGAGAAGCTCCAGGGAGAGCTCAGAGCCCCTGGCAGGGCCTGAAGGGGTTCCAGGAGAGCTGGAGAGGGACTGGGGACAAGGGATGGAGGGACAGGACACAGGGAATGGCTTCCACTGGTGAGATGGGAGATTGGGAATTGGGAATTCCTGGCTGGGCTGGAATTCCCAGAGCTGCTGTGGCTGCCCCTGGATCCCTGGCAGTGCCCCAGGCCAGGCTGGACAGGGCTTGGAGCAGCCTGGGACAGTGGGAGGTGTCCCTGCCATGGCAGGGGTGGCACTGGGTGTTTTTTAAGGTCCCCTCCAGCCCAAACCATTCTGGGATTCCATGGAATGCTGTGTATGAGAAATGAAGGGCCCAGATGACATTAGGACAATGAGGAGACACCTCAAACACTTCCTTTAGTATTTGATTAAAAAAACACCTCCTAAAATCCCCAAAAGCTGCTTTGCAACCAGGCCAAGATTTGACACCAAGACAAGGTGACCCCAACCAGGCCAGTCCCACTGCCCACACTGACCAGCACACACTGGTGTCCAAATCCAGCATTTTTTGGTGTGAGATCTCAGCTTTTAGGATCATTTTCATAGAAATGAGCATATTTGATCATTTTTCCTTTATCCACGGCCTTTCAAGATCACTCTGAATAACCAAACTTAAAACACAAGATTCACTCCACAGCCTGAGACACATGGAAATACCAAAATACAGCGTGGCATGAGGAGAGAGGGAGGAATAAAGAGGATTATTCCATTTCTACCCTTTCATGACATTTTAACATGACTTTGGAAGTTGATCACATCTTGTACCACACAGGGTTCAAGAATTTGTTCCAATATTACTTGGAGGAAAGTAGTTTTATTTTACCTGGTAAATATCACTGTGATGTTTAAACTTTTACTTTACCACAACAGTGTCCAAACATTGTCAGGGGCTCTGTCCCTCTTCCAGGCCCTACAGGAGTATCAGCCTCACACACACCCAGCTGTGTCCAGAGGATTTATGGAATGGGAAGCTCCTTTATCCTGCCCCACTCTCACTGCAGATATTCCCAGGTTTTACTCACATTTCTGGAGTCTTGGACTTGTTTTTCCCGTTGAAGAATTCGGGAAGTGCACGACGTTCAATCACGTGGATGCTGCAACAAAAACAGTTCAGGTGTCAGATCCTGAAACAGCCCAGATTCCAAGGAGGATTCCAGGCTGCAACAAATCCTCCTCTATAATCACTGACTTCTCCTCCAAATCAAGTTCTGAAGCAAAGCACAAAGCCTGTCAGTAGTAGGGACAAACACAGAATGGTCACACAAAGACTTGAGAAGTAAAAGAGAGAAAGGAATTAAGGTGGGAATTAGAGGGAAATCAATGTAAGCAAAAACTGCTGAGGATCAGAGTGAAAAACTCTGCTGTTTGAAATTCTCTTCCTCATTCCCAGTCCCTGAGAATGGGCAGAAAGATTTCAACATAAAACACAGGAACCACACCTAAACAGGAGTCACTTCCAGGCTGATTTATAAGAAGGAAAAGGGGCAAAAGGGGCAAAAGGGGCAAAAGGGGCAAAAGGGGCAAAAGGGGCAAAAGGGGCAAAAGGGGCAAAAGGGGCAAAAGGAAAGAAAAAAAAGAGAAAAAAAAATAAAATAAAAATAATAAAATAAAATAAAAATAAAATAAAAAAATAAAATTAAAAAATAAAAAATTAAAAAATAAAATAAACATCAAAAAAATTAAAATAAATTTTAAAAATAAAAAATAAAATAAAAAATTAATAAAATAAAATAAAATAATTTTAAAAATAAAATTTAAAAAATATAATTTAAAAAATAAAACAAAATAAAATAAATTGCAGCCTGCCCCAGCCCCTCTCACCAGTTGTAGTCGAACCAGGAGGCGTAGCTGGGGATGATGATGTGGTTGGTCTGCTCGGTGACATTGTCCTCCCCCGGGTCAATGGAGCGGCTCTGGTCACCCTTGTTGGGGTCCTCGTCCTCCTGGGGCACACAGGGGACACGGCAGAGTGAGGGAACACAGAGAGAAGGGACACCACAGAGTGAGGGGACATAGCATAGTGAGAGAGGGGACATGGCAGTGAGTGAGCGAGGGGACAGAGTGAGGGACATGGCAGAGGGAGCGAGGGGACAGAGAGTGAAGGGACATGGCAGAGACAGAAGGACACGGCAGAGAAGACATCGCAGAGGGAGTGAGGGGACACACAGATAGAGGGGACACAGCAGAGGGAGTGAGGGGACACTGCAGAGGGAGTGAAGGGACACTGCAGAGGGAGTGAAGGGACACAGAGACAGAAGGGACACCGCAGAGCAAGAGGACATGGCAGAGTGAGGGGACATGGCAGTGAGTGAGGGGACATGGCAGAGTGGACACGGCAGTGGGTGAGGAGACACGGCAGAGAGAGTGAGGGGAGATGGCAGAGTGACAGAGGGGACACAGTAGAGGGAGCGAGGGGACAGAGAGTGAGGGGACACAGCAGAGGAAGTGAGGGGACACAGCAGAGTGAGGGGACATGGCAGAGAGAGAGGGACACGGCAGAGTGACAGAGGGGATACAGAGAGTGATTGAGGGGACACGGTAGCGTGACAGAGGGGACATGGCAGAGGGGACATGGCAGAGGGAGTGAGGAAACAGACAGAGGGGACATGGCAGTGACTGAGGGGACACGGCAGTGAGGAGACATGGCAGAGTGAGTGAGGGGACACAGAGACAGAGGGGACACAGCAAAGGGAGTGATGGGACATGGCAGTGACTGAGGGGACACAGCAGAGAGAACGAGGGGACAGAGATAGAGGGGACACAGCAGAGTGAGCAAGGGGACACGGCAGTGACTGAAGGAACAGAGATAGAGGGGACACACCAAAGGGAGTGAGGGGACACAGCAGTGACTGAGGGGACATGGCAGTGACTGAGGGGACATGGCAGTGACTGAGGGCAGGACAGGAGCCTCCCGAGCCCACAGGGATTCTGTGCCACCCCACAGGGAGGGAGAGCTTTGGTCCCCGTGTGCTGCTCCACACGAGCCTCCTGTGAACAGCTGTTCTTCTGCAACTCAAGTCCCAGCAAATGTCAACTCCTGATCCCAAATAATCATGAGGGGGGCACAGAGGAGGCAGCCAAACAGGGTCAGGATGTGACAGGAACTGCACAGAACACCTCAGGTGTTGTTTGAGCAATGTTAAAAATAACCAAGTCCCACAGGCAGACCCCAAGGAGTCACTGGTATCAATAATGGATCTTTATCTGGGACTGAGCTGCCCCTAAAAACAACAAGGTATCACTCTGAACACATTCAGTGATCTGACAACTGTTAAAAATAGTGCCTGGCATGCCACAAATGCAATTCAATACAGACACTACCCCTGCAGCTCTATTGAAATGATCAGGAAGCCAAAGCAGGGTTTAGATTTAGTCCTAAAAAAAAAAGCAAAACCTCTGAAAAACCTCTCATCTGAAAAATGCTTCTTGGAAAATACTTGGCACTCCTCATTCTCCTTTTTAATACACTGGATTTAAAAATACCAAGTAATCCACAGAATCTGGAGAGTTGTAGAGTGAAAAACCCTCAATCCTGCAGGAACTGATTTAATCTTAGAGATCACTTCAAAATGAGTACAGGTGAAGTTACTGAAGGTGCGATTGGGATTTTGAGAGGACACAGGGAATGACTTTGAAGAGAAAGAGGGCAGGGTTGGATGGGACACTGGGGAGGAATTTTTCCTGGTGAGGGGCCAGGATGGAATTCCCAGAGCAGCTGTGGCTGCCCCTGGATCCCTGGCAGTGCCCCAGGCCAGGCTGGGCAGGGTTTGGAGCAGCCTGGGACACTGAAAGGCGTCCTTGCCATGGCTGGGGTGGCACTGGATGATCCTTGAGGTTCCTTCCAACCCAAACCATGTGGGACTCCACAATCTCAGCTGTTACCAAATTCAGGAAGAAGCAGTTGCTGTTACCTTTCCTCCAGTTGCCACTGTCTCCTCATCCTGCTCATCTGAAAGGTAAAAACATTGAGAATTACACCAATAAACTGATTTAAACACTCACAAGCCATTCCAGCAACAGAATCGTTTAATTGGAAAGAATTGTTTAACTGGAAAATTTAATTTAGTTTGGAAAGGAAGAGAGAAGGGAAACAAAGAGGATCCCACATCACTGAAGCAATTCCACCTTTACCTATCCCAGACCAGGGAACAGGTAAGAATACAGAGGAAGGATAATGAGAATTTCTCAATTCAGAATCCATAATTAATTACTTCCTTTCCCAGTGTCCTAGGTGACTCTTGTATAATAAGATATGGGATATGAGTTTGGATCTCATGTCAAGGCTCAGCAAAGCTCAGGGAACCTGTGATTTACCCTGATTCCCAGTAAAAAAAAAAATTCTGCCAGAAAAGGGCAGAATGCCCTTAACATGTATGTCATGTTAAAGAAATAAAAATAAAAGAATGTAAAAGAATAAAAGAAAATAAAAATATAATAAATAAATAAAATAAATAAAAATAACAATAGCCTATGAGGGAACAGCCTTGCAGTGAAGAGTTGGTACATTGCCACTTGAGTATGTATGAAATATGAATTAATTCAACAAAACAGCAGAACTAGAGATTGCTTTTTAAACCAAGAGATTTAGAGCTATTTAAAATCTATTTTAAACTCTTGACTACAAGCAGGACTTGAGGGTGCAGGGGCTTTACCCAGGTCAGCCACGGTTCCTCCTTTCACGGGTGTGTTCTCACTGTCCTTCTTTGGGTTCACTGCAAGAACAGGGAGTGATGAGAGAGCAGCAGACAGGGAATTCTCCAGCCTGGCCTGATTTCCCTGTGCTCTGCTGCAGGGCAGGAGTTCACAAGGGCCTGTTTGTCCCATTTCCCTGCATTCCCATTCCAGGAGCTGCCCAGGATAACCCTGCACCTCCCCACCTGTCCCACACACACAGCAAGGCTTTGGTGAATCCAAACCAAGGAACATCCAACAAATGGAGAGACTCCCAAATAATCTGCAGGATGAATTCTTTTTCCCAGAATTATTATTGCCCACATCAACACTTCCCTGAAAAGGACTAAAAGCATTTGAAATGTGGCACATTTTCCACTCATTTAACATCCTCCTGCTGGGGACTCGGCAGGGAAATATTTTGCTCCAAAAAATTCCATTTCCCCCAACAAGAACAGGTGAAGTGAAACATTTAAGTAGACTGTAGCAAATCCATTTTTAAAAGTGTCTTTTATAAATGCAGTTTTGTATTTTAAAAGGTTGAAGGAAGTGACTCTGCTGCCCTTTTCAGCTTTTACATCCCTGACTAGATAAATTTATGGGCAGAGGTGACCTGCCCCATGGCCACGGAGTATTTCAAAGAATTCACAAAATATACACACAACTTTAACACAGTTTAACTTTTAACACTCAAAGAGCCCCAAGTGCTGTCATATTTTACCATTTTTGGGAAGTACCACTTCTTCTATGTTGGGTACTGGGGTGGGATCCTCCATGTCCTTGGTGAGATCCTCCTGCTCATCCTCTTCCTTCTGTCCCCTCCTTTTGCCATAGAGAGCTGCTTGTCTGGAACAGAGCAGACACAGGGGCTCTGCCAGGTGTGCCAGGGGGGCCAAACCCTCCTGGAACCACTCTGAGAACAGGGACAGAACCAGCCCCACATCTCCTCACAGACCCCAACTCAGGTTTTACACTTGGGAAGGAGAATTCAGATTATCAACTCATTCATGATAAAGTTCCAGGTTTGTCTTATTAGAGCCCAACAGATCCATAAACAAGACCTGAATTTTTAGCTCTGAAGTGCTCCCCTCCATACCCACACATAATACCCCATAATGAAGTTTTTATTTGGGTAAAATATTGGTAGAATAAGGAATTGCACAAAGTGCTCAGGAATAATCCCTCAAGTCTATCCAGCAATAATTACAGAACCCCAGGTCACAGAGAAAAACCTCATAAGCATTTCTTGAATTTCTTCTTTTCACCTCAAATTCCAGGCCTCTGGAAACTTCCAGACACTCACCCTTTCTTCCCTGTCTTTTTCCTGGACTCCACAGGAGTGGGGGGTGGAGAAGGGGAATGTTTCCTTTTCCTTGTGCTGGCTGCTGCTTTCCTGTCCCTCCTCTCGGGGCTCCGCACGGGCTGGGAGGGAGCAGAGGTTTGAGTTATTCCCAAATTCTCTGACTGCAGAGCTGGAGGCTGCATCTTTCCTTAACCCACCCCAAAACAGGATGCTCTGGGCACCCTGTGCCAGGGCCTCCCCACCCTCACAGCCAGGAATTCCTCCCCAATCTCCCACCCATCCCTGCCCTCTGGCAGTGGGATCCATTCCCTGTGTCCTGTCCCTCCATCCCTTGTCCCCAGTCCCTCTCCAGCTCTCCTGGAGCCCCTTCAGGCCCTGCCAGGGGCTCTGAGCTCTCCCTGGAGCCTTCTCCAGCTCTATCCATGCAGAGATAAAGGACATTCCTGTCCCTCCACCACTCACCTCTTCATTCTTCATGGAGATCCTTTGGCGAAAACTCACAGATTTCCTGTTCTCATCCACCTCATAATCCTCTTCGTTCATCCACTCATTGAACACATCCGTGTCCAAAATCCACTTGGCATGAACCTGCAGAACAGGAGACATCCAGAGGCTGAAGCTTTGGGAAGGAATAACTCCATGAGAGACCTCCCAGGATTCAGGACATTCCCTGAGCTTTTTCAGGTCTGCCTGTCCCAGTCTCTCCCACTGGTTTCACACACACTTGTGGCACAAAGGATGAACAGAACTCAGTTGACAGAATTCAACCTCTGCTCTTCAACCATTTTCAGGCTTCCTGAAGTGTGAAGTCAGTTCTGAGAGCTGGGACAGCAACTCAGGGTCACCAGTGTTCTTTGGATGCTGAAAATTACCATCAAAACCTCCTAAATATAAAGATCCTCTTGGCAGGTGTGCCACAAACACCAAAAAATGAGGAAGAGTTTGCCATTCCCTGGGAGAGACAAAACCAACTGTCTGGATATAAAATATCCACTTTCAGATAGTTTGGTTTACACAGCTGAAAAAACTTCTGGTGCTTTAGAGTAATTTATAACTGATTTATTAATACTTCACACAATTCTCTCTGACTATTCCCAGTAAGGTTCACACTACAAAATCCAGTTTTCCAATGAGTCACAGGTGTTTGAACAGACTCCAAGGCCCCTCCAGGCTGGGCTGCTGTGAGTAAGCAGCCCAGGAGCACACACAGAACACAGCCAGGGGTTAACAGTGAGTGCAGGAACAACCAAAGCACAGCCACCACCCAAGTGCTCCAGCACAGGAGCTCTGGGAAAGGCTGAGCCAGACTCACCTTCCAGGGTTTCTCAGGGATGGGGGGATCCTCAATCTCCGCCTCGATTTCGTTGGCATGGACCCAGGTGTCGTAGCTGGAGGGGTCAGGAGAGAGCAGCTCTCAGGAATGGTTTTCCAGCAGCTCTGGCACGTGCAGGTCCCACTGCTGGGGCTGCAGTGCTTCCCAAGGGGAACAATCCTGCTGTGTGCCACAGAACTGTGCACAGTGCACATGGAGGGCCCTGGGGCAGCTAATATTAAATTTAAAAACCCTCCCAGTGAAGCAGCTCCAGATTCAAGTGCAAATCTGGAGAGATTCAGGGGGTAAAGGCAGCTCTGAGTCACCCAAGCAAAGCCTGCCATCAACTTAATTCACTTCTTTCTGTTCTGTGACTTCAAAGCTGGACTCCTGGAAGGGAGGAAGCTGCACCCTGTCCTAGAAACCATTCATTATTTATATTCCCTCTTCCACATTATTCCCTCAAAAGTCTATTTACAAACTGCACTGAGCAACAGCAACAGCCAAAGTACTTTGTAATCTACACCAGGTGCTGAGGAGCAGGGAGAAGTCAGGAGCAAGGAAAGATGTGCACACAGCATTCCTGGGTTTATAATGGTTTTGTGTGTACCTGGTTTAAAAACATCAATACAAACTTGACTACTGATAGAAATATAAAAATATTTAAACACTCTTTAGTTGTATAAATATAAAAACTTCAGTGTGATTTACTGCTTTTCCACTGAAAACCCCATATGAGATAGAGTTCCTAGGAATTGGGTGTGTGAACAGATTTTAGTGGCCTGAAAAAATTAATTAAATAGAAGTCAGTACTGGGTTATCAATGCTTTGATTGATCCTCCAAAGCCTGGGCTCAGGAACCAGTTATTGCAAATACACTGAAGTTCCTAACAGCACAAACATTCAATTTTAACAATAGCACAGGGCAGATTTCTCAAAGGGGTGCTTCAACAGCCACTTGCACCTGACTGAAAACAACCCTTGGAGTGAAATCTTTTTG
The DNA here is from genome assembly GCA_021534815.1 of Acrocephalus arundinaceus. Taxonomy (NCBI): domain Eukaryota; kingdom Metazoa; phylum Chordata; class Aves; order Passeriformes; family Sylviidae; genus Acrocephalus; species Acrocephalus arundinaceus. The sequence continues at coordinate 53,240,782 of JAJEOU010000373.1, read as the reverse complement.
TTAAAATTCAGCCAGGTGACTGAAGTTCTCTCTAAAGTTTAAGGAAAGGTTCATTCCAGCTTTAAAATCTGGTTCAGTTTCCAACCAGCTCCTTGTGGCTCTGCAAAACTCCTTTCCCAGCCTCACCCACCTGCCAGTGCCACAAGTGGATGTGGAAATTGTAATTTTAAATCAATGGTTGATTCTTTTCAAGCTTTGCACATTGGGATCAAGTCTTTTCCATCAATAAACAGTTAAGACTCAGGGTTTGCTTTTTCCCCCAGCTTTCTTTACCTGTCTGGAAAGAAGCCCCAGTGTACCAGCACCTGCTTGTCCTTTTTCATCACAGGTCTCAACCACTCATCTGCAAAGAGAACGAGATCCAGGTCAGATGTGGAGGGAAAAGCAAAATAATTCACTTTTCCATGATGAGTCAGTGGGAGGTTACTGCAAACCCCTCTGCTAAAGGTTTGCTTGGGGCCTGAGCTGGGAAAGGACCTCAAAGCTCATCCCAAATTCCCCCTTTGCCATGGGCAGGGACACCTTCCACTGTCCCAGGGTGACCCAAACCCTGTCCAACCTGGCCTTGGGCACTGCCAGGGATCCAGGGGCAGCCACAGCTGCTCTGGGCACCCTGTGCCAGTCCCTGCCCAGGAACCCCTTCCCAATATCCCATCCATCCCTGCAGCTCTCAAGTACCAAACCCTGCAACTCAAATCCTGAAAACAGAGCCCAGAGAAGCATTCCAGGAGAAATCCCAAGGATGTGAACCTGTATCCCTAATCCCTGCTGGAATTCTGGGCTGCTCCCCACAGAGAACAGGCTCAGAGCTCTGTCCCACCCTGCTGAGAGCATGGGCACGGTGCTGCCAGAGGGACAGAGCACAAACCACTCCTGATCCCTGCAAACTGCAGGGAGCACTTCCATCTAGTGGCCAGCACAGGCCAGGGAATGTGGGAAAGGGATTTATTGATGTCTGTGCAACCTGGGCTTGAGGACAACGATCCACCAGGTAATTAAATATATTTAAGATGAAAAAAAAAGGAAGAAATACTTTTTTGCTATTTGCTGGAAGAGGCAGCTGTGAGATTGCTTTTTTTGCACTTGATGCAGGCAGAGTGAATTTTAACACAGCCAAGCCTCATCGAGGAGCTCTCCTTGCCACCCACACACCAGGACTGCACCAGCATTCCCTACAGAATTCCTGGACAACCAGGAACTCACAATCAGGGAATCTCTGAGGTTGGAAAAGCCCTCTAAGATCACAGAGTGCAGCCACTCCTCAGCATTGCCCCATCTCCCCAGGTGCCACATCCACACAGCTCTGAAATCCCTCCAGGGACTGGGACCTCAACCCTGCCCTGGGGTAGAATTTTCCCAAAATCCAGGCTAAAGCTCCCCATGCACATTATCCATAAAGCACCAAGTGTTCCTCAGGAGCAGTTCTGGTGATCACTTCCATAATCTCTCATGGCATTAATTACAAAACTATTCCCACTTCAAAACTGTCCCAGAGCATTACCATCATCCATTGAGGTAGGACTTGGATACACGTGGTGGGTGGCCTTGGATTTCTCTTCAGTGACTGTTCCCTGTGGGAAACATGGAAAAAAGAGGAGAAACTGCATGAGAAACCCTCAACACATCACCCCAAACAAAGCTGGTGTTCAAAAGTTCCATCCCATAAACGTGTAAGGGATTTATTTAAAAGGACAAGGAGCTGCAAATCCCCTCCTTGGATGGCAGCAGCAGGAGGAGGAATTAGAACAGAACTGTGGGAGTGGGATGTGGAGATGCTCTGGGATCAGGGGCTCAAGGGCAAGAGTTCCCACTCCAGCAGTTCCCACAACTCAGAAAAATGACAGGGGCAGCTCTGAGCAACAGCAAAAGAGGGAGCTGGAAAATAACAGAAGTTGGAATAGGGAGGATTTGGGATACCAGGGAGCCACAGACACCAGGCTGGGGTAGTGGGGAGGTGACAGCAAGGGGTTAAAAAATGAAAATAACCAAGATAGTAAGGAGCAAAGTTAATGATAAGATAAAAATTCAGAGGCAGAGCAAAGGAAAGCCTAAAAAGCAGAATTAGGGACAATTTCTGTTTTCATCTCTTCACATCCCTGTAGATACAAAGCTGCTTTAAAAATCCCTTAAATCACTCATGGATACAGCGTGGAGCTCACTACAGACTTCCTTTATGAAAGAAAAATTGACTCATTCACTCTAATTTAAGCAGTAACACCCATCCTGAATCAGCCAAATAATTAAGAGCAACTTGTGAAAATCCATTTAACTGAGGCTGAGACAATGGTTCATAATCACAACACAGGAAATACATTAGATCTGGAAAAGAAACTCTTTGGCTACAGCTGTGAATTGTCCTGACACAAAAGCCATCAGAGGTCATGTTCCAGGGTATTTCTCTCCAGACTGTTCATTTTTTTTAAGAGATGAAGCCATTAATCTTGCTCAAGTCATCCTGGAATTACCAGGGTGGGGTGTTGGTTCTCTGAGGCTGCCTGGGCTCTGCTCAGCACCAGCAATGAAAGAGTGAAATAAAGCAAAAACCAACAAGCATTTCAAGAGTGAAGCTTCCTTCTGCTGTCCCACACATCTGGAACAGCTGCCTCACTCCCTGCTTCGGTCTCAGGTTTGGACAAACCTGCACTGAGCAATAAATCAGCTGGGCCAGAGCTCACCCAGAGCCACCTGGCAGCAGGTGCAGGTTTGCTTTTAGAGCACAGCCTGGATTCAACCTCCATGGGAGGATAAAAACCATTGCAGAGGTGAGCTGCTGCTGCTGCCCTGTGCCCTCTGACACCCCCAGGGGTAAACCAGGGGTTTCCCTCAGAGCTGAGCAGCCCTGGGTACAACTGTGCTGTGTCACACTCACCTGGTGACGTTTGACAATGTCCTTCAGCTTGTTGGCCAGCTTCAGCTCCATGTCAGGAATGAGGTAGATGGTTGGTCTGCTCAGACAGTTGTTCTGTGAGGGAACAGCAAGTTGAACAAGGAATTAGGAGGTGATCTGTGGCAAAAATCAGAATATTCCCATTAAAATCCCCAGTGCTGGAACCCCAACAGAGCCCAGAGCAGGGGTGACACAGGTCAGTGATCCCAGCTCCAGGAGCCTTGGGACAGGGACATTTCCTTCACACAGCAAAGCCCTGCCCAAGACTTTTTTATCATGCACTGAAACCACAGCATATGGCTAAGAGAAACATTATTATCCTTTTTGTAATGAGAACATTGTTGCTTTTTGCTGTTCTTCCTTCTTTCTATTCCTAATGACACCTGAAAGTTACGTTCTGACTACGTTATACATGAACTTGGCTTCACAGTTTGAAAAAAACCATACATTGTTCCCATGTAGCAGTTAAAAATCCTGAGCTTCAGATTAGCCTCCCCAGAGCTAATTAATGGATACAGATAATACAAATAACTTGTTTGATAAAGTGAGACTAAAATGTATCCTAACCTCAAAAAAGCCAATTTAGGTCAAACTGAAAGTCAGCCCTGGAATGGGTGTGGACAAGACCAATTACTCAGTCCCAAGGGTGCCACTTTCAAGGGGACACTTGGGAGCTTTTCTCTTTCTTTGCTACAGGTTTTCCTCATCCTCTGCACAACCACAGAGGGTCCATGGAAATATTCCTCATTTTTCAAGTGAAAATCTGGAATTGTGACTAAACTGGGTGGGATAGAGAGGGGAAGGTCCCACATTCCTACAGAAGGCCAGGATAAAATCTTTCCCTGAGTCCCCAGGAGTGATCCCTGCCCTGGCAGGGGGGTTTGGCCTTGCCTGCACCAGTGTCTTCTCAATGTTCATGAACATCTCCACGTTCCGATCCATGCGGGAGGGATTCTGCAGGTCAAACCTCCTCCTGGTGAGGGAAATGATGGAGAAATATTGAGAAATATGAACCCCAGCTGGCAGCAATCCAGAACCTTCCCCGCTCCACACAAACACTGGATCATGGCAGCCGTGGCAGGACCCTTCCAGCACAGTCACAACAATTCCTGCTGCACTTGGCACCCTCAGGAGTGAGAAAACCACAATGAACCAAATCAACAAATGCAGCTGGTTTGTGAGATGTTCAGGGAGAAAAAGGAAGGTTGACAGTGTCCACCCAACCCTGCAGCAGGGTCGTGCATGCCACCACAGTCACAGGGGGTCATTAAACACAAAACCACCATGGATTTCAACAACCAGATGAGAAAATTCATGAAGGAGCTCTCACGGTTCTCTTACTTCTAGCTGCACCCATCCACCAGTCCTGGGAATCCAGGGAACAGCAACTCCTCTGCCTGATGTGAGAACAAACCACCCTCCAGAACACAGCTAATAATCCATAGCAGCATTTTATCACCGCCTTTACTGGAGCCTGGAGTTTTTAATTTTTTATCACCACCTTTACTGGACCCTGGTGCTTTAATTTTGTTATTTCACAGATAAATCCTCACAATTATTGCAATGCCAATGGAGATTTGTCCATCAGAAATGGGAGGAGGACACAAAACCTGAGAAATCCTCCTGGGAAGCAGCATGAGAACCCCAAGATTCCCACTGCTGTACCCACCTGAACCCTGAACATGTCTGGAACTCACAGAGGGGCCAACCCAAGTGAGGGATTTGAGTGGTGACCCCCAGAGGCTGAGGAGGGACAACCCCAGCCCCAAACCAGCCCCTCACCACATCCAGAACTTCCACAGGGATTGCCAGAGATGGGGCTGAGCCTTTAGGATCCAGCCTCTCCCAAAGCACCTCAGGTTGTGCCTCTCAGATGTAGAACAGGACCTGTGGCACACCTGCACCTCCAGGTTTGGGAACACGCTGCTGCTGGAGCCTGGAAAGGCGCCCTGGGGTGTGAGGGGGTGCCAGGGTGTGAAACCCAAAGCCCTGCACATCCAGGGCAATGGAAAACCAGGCATGTCCTCCCCATGAGGGACTGACAGGCCCAAACCAGTCACTCCACAGCCAAGGACAGCTTCCTATAAACACATCCCTGTGTCCAGCAACAGCTCCCTTTTTCCAGTCCATAAATGTTCAGAGAAGGTGAAGGAAAGCAAAGCTGAGCCCCAAGACTTTTAGCTCCAAGCCCTGTGTGACCCCACTAAATCAAACATGACACCCCACGTTCTCCTGGATTTTCAGGAGGGAGGAGCCCAGGCAAATGGTTCTGTAGGAACACTCTGAGGTGCTGGGCAGCTCTATCAACATCCTCTGTCAGGGGGGATGTTCTGTCCTAAAGCACATTAGGGCTGCCCTTCACACTGAGGACACAGCAAACAAATCCAACCTGGCATATTTATTGGAATCAGCCTTTTAAAGAGGAATTTATGACCTTGTTGTGCTTTGGAAAGTTCACCCTGACTTGCAGAAGCAGGACCAGACATCAAAGCTGTCAGGTCATTGTTAATAAAGTATTTTACACCTATAATACAGAGGATTTTTGAGTCACAATTGAGCCCCTTCAGTATTCAGCCATGGTTTGTATCCAAAACACCCAGAACAGCTCCATGGGAGACAAATGCCAAATAAACACCTACAGAGCTCTTGGTACCTGTGAGACTCAGGGCATGACCAGAATTTTGACAGTTTTTGCTCAAAACCTGCACTGTGCAATGCTGTATGCCCCCAGCTCCCTGCCTGCTGCAGAAACCCAGAGAAGGACAATGACACATTAACAACAGCACTTTAGCTGCCCATTTGGATAAAATGGCACTAATTCTTCCTGTCCTCAGCCTAAGAGGCTCCCTGTGCCAGGCTGGGACAGCTATGTCCAGCTCTCAGACATACCTATTGTGGCGAGGAAAGGGACTTCTCCTATAAGACAGATCAGTCACAAACAGGTTAAGCAGGAGCGACAATGCAGACCATTCAAAAATCAAATCAAGCACAGGGCAGGCAAACAGCACGGATTATTTGGTAGAGTCAGTGAGGGACACATTCCAGGCTCTAGGGCTGATCCTCAGAGTTAAGGTGCAGGATTACTGCCCGCTACAGCCCCCATGCACACACACCAGGCACTACCCACGCTAATCCTGAGGCAGCAGCAAGGGAGGGACAGGGGAGGAGGCAGCTCCAGAGCTCGGCTGGGCTGGACAGCAAACCAGATTTTCTTGGTTAAAATGTGAGGTATTGAAATATTCAAACGTTCCTGAAGCTGGAACTGTTTAATTCCTGTATCTTAAGGCAAAGAGGTAGCGAGACACTCCTGATAAACCACACTGCAAAGAGGTGCCTGTCCCAGGGGTTGGCAAGATTGGAACAGGAAAACCCCTGAGAGTGGTTTACTCCTGATATATCCACCTGAAACAGAGCAGATATGAATATAAATAACTCCTAACAACAACCAATCATTCTCAAACAACTTGGGTTTGCCTTTTAAATGGCTCTTGTGTTTAAAAACAACTCAGTCAATTCCAGGAATGATGTTACGGATTGGAAACATCACATCCAAACTATTCAGATTTGTGCAAACTCTGCTTAATTTTATTTATTATTTACATTTATTGACTTTTCAGCCTCATTTTTTTCCCAATGTTCTCAAAAACAGTAATTTCAAAGCCAAGTTGGATGGGGCTCAGAGCAGCCTGGGATAGTGGAAGGTGTTCCTGCCATACCAGGGGTGGCACTGGATGGGCTTTAGGGGCCCTTCCAGCCCAAACCATTCCAGGATTTTATGATCCCATGCTGCTGTTCCCTTGGGAAGAGGATTATAACTTACAAACACCCAGGTTAAACTATTCCTGGGATGTTACAGGGATATTTTTCATCCCAGTATCAACAGCTCCAGGGGCAGAGTTTTTAAGTGCTTACACTCCCCATTTTTGGGGCAATGGAAATCTGAGCATTTATTAGGATCTGCAGTGCTTCATGCTTTCCCAATTACAACTAAACCAAATCATCAATACAGCAACAAAGATTTACATCTCACAGATGTGAGACTCTAATTCTGGTTCATTTCCTCAGTCAGACAGCAAGGAAATAAAAAAAGAGCCTCAAACTTGTAATTAACTCCAACTACAGGCCCAAAACCTTAAACTTGGCTAACTTCTCTTTAAATTTAGAAGTATGGGAGTGTGTCTTTAAAAAGCTACCATCAGCAAAACAGGAAAAAATTCCCTCTTCCCATCTCCACTGCCTTGCCTGCCCGATTCTCCAGGAAGGATTAAACTTTAGGTAGTTTGCATAAGCAATTCATGTGCTTGGTTTCATGCAAAAGGTGTGTGAACCACAAATAAAAACTTACCAGCCCTGTTCATTCTTATATTTGTAAGCAGCACCAAGAATGTGACATAATGTACCTCCAGCTTTGAAATCCATGAAGCACTTTGCCTGGAGACCAAAAAACAAGGAAAATCAATGACACTGACTTTTATGCAATTATTTTAAACAAATACATATTGGTTAGGTGAGTTTTAGACATAGAACATATCAAATGAAAAGTTAATTTTCAGATGAAACACTTTTGGAGTTTGAGATTCTTCTTTCAGAATGTTTCCTGAAGATTAAATGCATTTGGATTAAGCAGAATTCTTTGTGTTTGCAAGAACTTGATGTATCTGAAAGCTCCAAGACCTTCCTTGTAGAGCTGTAAAAATCCAGAGAACTCTTTGAACACTCATTTCATAGTAAATTAAACCTCAAATCGTGGCTGTCAGGGAAGCAGCTCCTCATCTGTATGAGAACATCAAACCAGATCATCAGAAATGAGCACCTGAAGCAGAGTTCAGAGATTCCACATCCCTCCCCCAAGGAAAGCTGTTTGTCAGGAGCTGCACATCTCCCTGAAACACCAAATCCAGCTCATTCCTCCCCTCTTAGTTTTACCAGTCACCCATTCCCAAAGCAGGAATTCCACAACATTCAAACAGGAGCATGAGGAGGCTGGAAGCTTCAGGTGTCCCACCAAGTCCTTTCCTGAAAGATTATTAAGAAAAAAACCCTGCTTCCTGCACAGAAAGCTCAATTTTCCTGATCCATTTTAGTCTGGAATTGTATTTGCATCTTTCCTGATCTCTCTGGTCAGGATGGTTGTGCTTTCCTGGAAATGGAGACAGGAGGATGGAGCAGCTGAAGGCAGGACCAGGGAGAGGCAACACCAGGATCTGCTTTGATCATGGATTATTTTGTGTTTCTCAGTAAATATCTCAAGGCACAAAGCAGAATTTGGGGAGTTGTTCAGAGGCCAGGCTCTGGTTTCTGCTGGGAGCAGAAGGGAGACCCCCCAAAAGCAGCAGCATTCCTGAAGATGCACTGAGGAGTTTCTCCTGCTGGAAGTGAGAGATCCAAGTGCTGTCAATTAACCTGAGCAAATTTGACCAGATTAGACCTTTGAAGCAGCGAGAACAAACACAGGAACAACATCTTTATGATGCCACTGCAATGTTTATAGCCCATTTTTAAGATAAGACAAATTGATTTAAGGCTCAGGAGCACTCCAGTGGTTTATGCACTTGGGGAATGTGGGCAGGTTTATGGTTTGTGCTGCCACATCCAAATAAAGCTCTGGCAAGTTCCCTCTGTCCCTAAAGCTTTCCATTATCACTGAGGGATCAGGAGAGGTGGTGAGACCTGAATGGCACCTTGGGGTGCTTCTGGGTGCACTCCAAAGCACCAGGAGATTCACAAAACCTCAAAATAGTTTTAAAGTTCATCCAATACTCCCTTGCCATGGCCAGGGACACCTTTCACTGTCCCAGGCTGCTTCAAGCCCTGTCCAGCCTGGCCTTGGGCACTGCCAGGGATCCAGGGGCAGCCCCAGCTGCTCTGGGCACCCTGTGCCAGGGCCTGCCCATCCTGCAGGGAACAATTCCTTCTAAAATTCATCTGGGAATTGTTCTGAGATTCACCCCAGGAGTTTAAAAAACCCTTCCAGTGAAGGAGTGTGCACATCCCAGCCTCATGGAGAGGTTACAGGGGCAGAACCCCTGGGGGAAGCTGCACAGAACAGAAATTTCTGTTTCTGTGACTGTCCTGTCACATGGACCCACAACCACAGGAGTTCTGCCAACAGCTTCCAAGCCAACTTCAGTTTCAATTGGCTTCAACATCTAAATTGGCTATAAATGATTCCAGCTTTGTGCATCCACCTCAGGGAGCCCCAGAGGCACAACCCCCAATGCCAGCACACATCCTGTGGTAAAGATGAGCACTCCTGATGCCACACTTACAGGTTTAGGACAACTGTCCTGGCCCACAGACCTCCCCTAAATCACCCAGCTGGGCCTTGGCACCAGGCTGGCATCCCTGCCCTCCTCCAGATCCCTCTGTCCTTCCCTGTGCTGCATCCTCTGCCCTCCACTCTCACTCCCCAGGACAAGATCCTCTGGGTGCTGGCTGCAGTTTGAAGGCAGCAGCCCTCACAATGCTGATATTTCTGCCCACCTGTGTCCCAAGGGACTGCAGGACTCTCCCAGAGCAAGCAGGTAACTATGAGCTGCTGCAGAACGTGGCAAAGTCATTTCTCAGCCTTGGCAACTTTACAAGTTTGGAGTTTAATCAACCCAAACACCTAAGGGAGGCTTTACCTTGGAAAGTGTGTTTTATTCACTCAGTTTAGGATGCACCAGTCCAGATTTGACTTAAAACTGAGATGAAGTACACTGAGTTTCAGTAGAATTAAAATCTTCCTGCAGCATTCCAGAAATCATTTCAAATATGCAGAGAATAAACTGTATTACACTGAAAATCTGCACTAAGCCCTTCCAGAGAGTGCATCAGGAAGAGCCTGGGCTGGAGCAGGGATGTCCCAATGCCCTGGACACATCCCAGAGGCACCAAAGCTGTGACAGCACAGTAAGAAGCCCAATAATACTCACAGGAAGCTTTGTGAAGGCAGGATTGGTGACATGTTTTCCAAAGGCATCTTCCTGGAATTGCAGCAGCTGCACCACCAGCCCAGCCAATGTTTTATTGGTAGGAGCATCTGCTTGAACGTACTACAAGACAAAAAAAGCAAAGTTTACTGAGGAGAGGCTGACTGGTGTGGGAGTGAAGCTGGTTGGTGACACCTCAGCTCCTTCCTGCCCTTGGAGAGCAGAGCTGTAGGATTTTGGGAAGGGGTGGAGGGGGTTTGCATAGGAGAAGCACCCAGCACCAACATTTTCCAAGCTTTAGGCTGAAAATTCAGCTCACTTACCTGTGGCTCATGCTCAGCTCCTCAGGGCTGGGTTACAGACATGGATTAACCACTCAAGCTGATCTCAGCTCCTAATAAAGGAACTCATGCTGCCCCCACACACACAGAGCTTCCTGCAGTAACTTCACTGCTGTAATCAACTCCTAATTAATCCTCAGAGCACCCCTTTGGTATAAATAGGATGTCCTGCACAGAGGGAAAAAGCTGAACCACACGAAGGCACTTGTGAGGTTTTGGGACAATCTGAGCAGCTCCCAAGGTTCTACTTGCACTAAAATTACATTTACAATGTGAATGTAAAATCACAGCATGGAATATTAAACCCCTCCCACGGTGCTGAGTTTTTGTCACTTGTAATATTCAGTATTCACTCACTGGATGTCACCTCCTCGCTGTGCCAGACAGCTTCCAAGAGGAGAACAAACATCACTTTTCCAGGTAGAACATGGAGCAATTTGAGCTACCCCAGTCTCTCAGCTGGGGAACTCTCAACCTTTGCTCTTCCCTCAAATCAGATTCTTCTAAAACCTCTTTAAAAACCCCGATTTTGAGACCCAGAAGCCTCAAAGTTTTAAAGCTGTGGTGCCAAATACCAGTCAAAGCTAAGTGAGCTTTGCAAAGCATCAGCTCCAAAGCCAAAGACGCCACAAAGACATGGATTGAATGGAAACAATTATAATTTCAGTGTCTGACCACCCCGAGATGTGAGTTCCTCCAGCACTTTCTAGGGAGCAGACACATATCTGAGGAATTAAATCTTCCCAACTCAAAGGACACAAATTCCCGTGAGGCTCCTGAGTGTCCTGTGCTGTGTATAAATCCTGAATTAGAAACACGAGCCTGGAAAGAACTGAAGGCTAAAATTTCAAAGCTGCATTTCAACTTGCCCTCTTCCCTCCCCCAGGAATTAATGTTTTAATTATATCCAAATCACAGAGTATCCTGAGTTGGAAGGGATCCACAAAGATCACTGAGTCCAACTCCTGGCTCTGCACAGGACTTTGGACAAGGGGCTGGAGTCACTGGACAAGGGGGAGCCAGAGGGAAGGGATGGATGGGAGATTGGGAAGGAATTCCTGGCTGGGAGGGTGGGAAGGGACTGGCACAGGGTGCCCAGAGCAGCTGTGGCTGCCCCTGGATCCCTGGCAGTGCCCAAGGCCAGGTTGGACAGGGCTTGGAGCAGCCTGGGACAGTGGGAGGTGTCCCTGCCATGGCAGGGGTGGCACTGGGTGATCCTTAAGGTCCCTCCCAACCCAAACCAGTCTGGAATTTTACAAACTTCCTTTAAAAAAACAAATCCAGAAGAGATGGCATCCTTGTACTGACTTACTCTACTTTTGTTTTTCGGATATTTTCCTTCAGAGAAAAAGGAAAATTACACAAGAATACACCTTGCAAAGCCTATTCTTAGACATGTGAACTTTTTCAGGCAATAATTCCTTTTCTTGCAGCTCCCATTTGTATCTCTTGCAGGAAGCACTGACAGCTGGAAGCTATAAAGGAAGACACCACCTTCTCATCCTCCTTTGCACTGCCACTATCCTGCAGATCCTTTTAATGAGAAGCCCATTACCTTGCCCGAGGTTCCCTGAACAATAAGAAGAATAAAAGAAGCCCAAGAATCCTCTCCATCATTTCTGCATCTTAACAAGCAGCACAAATGGATCTTTAAGCAGTAAAACACAGCAATTTCCCAATCAATTCACAGTGGGTTTGAGGGATCACAGAGGCATCAAGTCCAACAGATCTCCAGGTTTTCCCCTCACGCACACAAAATGATCCTGCAGCAAATAAAGGTTTTTAAGCAGTGAATTCCAGGGCACAGAATGATGCCCTGTTCCATAAGAGGATTTTGCTCTCGTGCTAAAACGCCAAAGCCCCACTGACACAGCGGAGTTTTCCAACATTTCCACAATAATTAGAAACACAAAAACACCCCCGTATCTCTAAGCAGAAAATGTGTGGCCGGAAAGCAGAATGTGAGCAGCAGCAGAGGGAATCACTCTGCAGCCAGAGCTGCACTGCAGCTGCCCTGAAAGCCTTTGTCACCAGCTGGGGACAGATCCACACCCGGCTTTGATGTGGGCACTGACCTCAAATACCCACATCAGCTCTGCGGTGTGGCCCTGCTGCACACACCTTCCCCCAAAACAAAGGGCATCTCAGCTCAGATCACCACATAAGAGTGAAGGGAAAACCCACACTAAAATGCTTTGATTTGGGTTCCAACCCTTGTTCCTTTTCAAAGGTGAGAACACAAAAGAGCTGCAGAGAGAGAGAACGCTCCTCGGATCAAATCCCAGCCGGTCACTGGGGAGGTTCTCACCAAGGACAGCAAAGCTACAAAGGCTCCCAGGGCAGCCCCTGGTTGTGGGGACAGGCCCTGGCTGTGGGGACATCCCCTGGCTGAGGGGACAGTGCCTGGCTGTGGGACAGCCCCTGGCTGATGGGGACAGGCCCTGGCTGATGGGGACAGGCCCTGGCTGCGGGAACAGCACCTGGTTGCGGGGACAGGCCCTGGCTGATGGGGACAGACCCTGGCTGAGGGGACAGGCCCTGGCTGAGGGGACAGTGCCTGGTTATGGGGACAGCACCTGGCTGATGGGGACAGTCCCTGGCTGAGGGGACAGCCCCTGGCTGAGGGGACAGCCCCTGGCTGCGGGGTCAGGCCCTGGCTGAGGGGACAGGCCCTGGCTGAGGGGACAGTGCCTGGCTGTGGGACAGCCCCTGGCTGATGGGGACAGCCCCTGGCTGATGGGGACAGGCCCTGGCTGTGGGGACAGGCCCTGGCTGTGGGGACAGGCCCTGGCTGCGGGGACAGTGCCTGGTTATGGGGACAGGCCCTGACTGTGGGGACAGCCCTCGCTGAGGGGACAGCCCCTGGTTGTGGGGACAGCACCTGGCTGCGGGGACAGCACCTGGCTGCGGGGACAGCCCCTGGCTGAGGGGACAGTGCCTGGTTATGGGGACAACCCCTGGCTGTGGGGACAGCCCTCGCTGAGGGGACAGCCCCTGGTTGTGGGGACAGCACCTGGCTGAGGGGACAGGCCCTGGCTGTGGGGACAGCCCTCGCTGAGGGGACAGCCCCTGGTTGTGGGGACAGCACCTGGCTGTGGGGACAGCACCTGGCTGAGGGGACAGCACCTGGCTGAGGGGACAGCCCCTGGCTGAGGGGACAGCCCCTAGCTGCGGGGACAGGCCCTAGCTGCGGGGACAGGCCCTGGCTGTGGGGGACAGTGCCTGGTTGTGGGGACAGCCCCTGGCTGAGGGGAAAGCCCCTGGTTGTGGGGACAGCCTCTGGCTGCGGGGACAGGCCCTGGCTGTGGGGACAGCGCCTGGCTGCGGGGACAGCCCCTGGCTGAGGGGACAGCAGGTGTCCCCAGGCACACACGGCTGATGGAACTGTCCCAAGCAGCTGCCAGCAATCAGCCCGTACCCTGCTCTGGGATATTCATGGCAGGAGGAATGGGATTCCAGCTCTGCCTGTAGCTCTCACCCTACAGACACTCCCTGGGCATCAGTCCAAGCCCCTGGAGCAGCCCCAGCTCCAGGGATGTGCACAGACCCCTCTCCATGGTGCAAGGGAGTCCCAGCTACTGCCCTGATCCCCTCTAACCCAACATCCCACTTGTTCCTAAAAACCACAACACCTCCTCCCTGCCTCCCAAAAATCAACTCTTCTGGCCTTTTGTCTCAGAGGGGCAGAGCTGTCAGAGCCACCAGAGCTCCCACAGGTCAGCAGATTGCCCTGGATGTGAACAACACACCGGGATGGCTCCTTGGGGAGCACAGCTGTAAGGCCAAGGTCAGGGGCTGCATCCTTCATCAGGCAGCTGCTAAAAACCCTCCCAAACTACCTCAGAAAGAACTTTTACAGACAACAAATAACTGCTTTGGGACACCTCATTTTAATAAGAGGGAGGTGGCTTACTGAGAAGGGAACTACCTAAACAATGCACAATGTTAGAGATAAATGAGCATTAATATAATAAAAAGAGAATTACCCAGCTAACTTCTGAACTGTGAATTCCTAAGTAACTATGGTGACATCAAGATGTCCATTACAGTCTACCCAAATTACTTTGAACAAGGGATGAAGCAACAGGACAAGGGGGAATTTTTCTCACTGCCAGAGGGCAGGGATGGATGGGATACTGGGAAGGAATTCCTGGCTGGGAGGGTGGGCAGGACCTGGCACAGGGTGCCCAGAGCAGCTGTGGCTGCCCCTGGATCCCTGGCAGTGCCCAAGGCCAGGCTGGACATTGGGGCTGGGAGCAGCCTGTGACAGTGGGAGGTGTCCCTGCCACGGCAGGGGGTGAAATGGGATGGGCTTTAAGGTCCCTTCCAACCCAAACCATTCCAGGATCCTGGGACTATTAAAGTCTGTCAGATCCCCCAGGACGCCAAACCCACAGCATGAACTCATTCCCAGCTCCCAGGGAAGCAAAGCTCCACCATCCCTACTGCATCCCCACTGCCTGGGAAGGAGCTGGGCACCTCCTGCATCTCTTGATGCACAGAAACAAACTGATTTCCAGCATCACACACACAAAAACAGGGAGCAGGAGGAGCCTGGAATAAATAATTTCACTGTAATATTAATAACTTCATTTTCTGTCATTATGTTTGGTGCCTGTCAATGAGTTTTTCAAGGTCCAGTGTGAGTCTTCCACACTGCTGCTGGAATCTCTTTTGTTCTTAATTGTACTCTGGAGATACAGAGAACTCCCCAACAGCTGTTATTTTCTAAAGACACAAAGAACTCCCCAACAGCTGTTGTACTCTGGAGACACAGGGAACTCTTCAATATTACAGGCTTGTCTAATCTAGAGACAAAATAAGCAGTTCTCTAAATGCAGTTCTCCAACTCTCCCTGCCCCTCGGGACCTCTGGATCCTTGACCGAGCTCGGTGCTGCTCTTGGATTCTCTCCAACCAGTCCCCAGAGTCCCTGGAGCTCCCAGAGCTGGACACACCGACTGCTGCTGACAGCTTCACCACTGAGATGTACAAACTTCTATTTTTAAGAGTATAAACTGGACAAAGCCAGCTAAAATCACCATGTACCTCTCTGAAAGGAGCCACACACCTACAGCAGGATGAAAACAGGCACAAGATGAACCAGAGTCCATTTACAGCACATCCAAAAGGGAATCAACCCTTCCCTCTGGAGTGTTAAGGTTCTATCTTTAAGCACTGGTATCAGTGCTTAAAAAAAGCTTTTTTGTTTCCCCAAACCAAAAACATTTTTCATTTTTAAAAAGGATTTTCACAGCAACATTCCAAAACTCCCTCGCCCTGTAAAGTCTCCTTATCCCAGCTTTAATTACCTTCCAGAGCCGTGAGAAATAAATATCTAATTTTTATAACCAATATGAATGGACCCTTGGCTCTTTCCTGCACCACACACAACCTACCCAGCCAGTACAGAGAGACCCAGCCTGGCTGGGGGGTTTAGAGCCACAGCAAACACTTTTCTGTGCTCCACAGGGCACCTGGACCTCCTCAGAGCAGCGGTGCTGCTCCAGGGATTTGCTGGGATCCCCGGGGTGCTCAGGACAGGGAAAACCACAGCTCCTGCAGAGCGTGGGACAGCACAGAACCACAGCGGGAACGAGCCAAACTGCAGAAATATTCTGTTACATTTCCCTGTCAACACAAAGAGCTCGAGCTGCTGCTTCGAGCTGCACTCCACACCCCGATCCGACCTGGAAGGACTGGAAAAACACCCCCGAGCCCGAGCTGGTTTCACGGCACAGCGATCCAGCAGCTCAGATTCCCAGTTCAGATTCCCGTTCTCACATTCTCTGCCACACAAAGAACCCGACCAACAGCTTGTGTTCATCCATGGGTGCTGGACTGCCCAGGACCACCGGGATGGCCCCAAAATCGGGGAAATATGGAGATAAAAGCACCTGGGGCAGCATCCCCTGGGCATCGCTCCGACCCAACTAAAGCTCTCCCAGCATCGCTACAGCGCGGTGCGGACACGCTGGAAAGTTACACCGGGCGGTTTTTCACCCTCAGGTGTTGAAATGAAGTTATTAAATCAGCATAGCGGAGGGAAAAACACTGAAAGAAAGCGAAGCAAGCGAGCCGAGCGAAGCGTGCGAGGAGGAAGAGGAGCCCAAGGGCACCGGAGCGAGCGGTGACGCTGCCGCAAAGTGAACTCGGAGCAACACGCGGGGCTTTAAGGGCGCCCGGACGGCTCCCAACAGCACCGAGCGGGTTCTCATGGATTTTTCCTCCCTTTTTCCACCGCCGGGGTGCGGCTGAAGCGAAACCCAGCCGGGCCGGGACCTGCCCGCACAGGAAAGGCATTGCCCGGGGCGAGCGAGCACCGGCTGGGCCCCCGCGGGCAGCGGGAACGTCCCCGGGGCCACCGGGGCTGCCCCAAGCACGGCCCCGGGCACCAGCCGGCGCTGAGGGAGCGGAAATGTCCCCGGGGCTGCCCCCGACCCGGCCCCGAGCCCGCCGCAGCGGCGAGGCCGCGGTTCACAAAGAGCGGCGGAGACCTCGGGCCCCCCCGTCCCGTCCCGTCCCGTCCCGTTCCCGGCCATCCCCGCCCGCCGCCCCCGCCGGGCCGCACCTTCTTGTAGTGCTTCCCCAGCCACACGCGGACCGAGTCGAGCTGGGACACGGTGTCGGGGCTCTCCCAGAACTTGCCGGCGGGGCCTCCGTCCTTGCGACGCGCCGCGGCCAGCGCGGGGCCGGGCCCGCCCGCCGGAGCCGCCGCGGGGCCGCTCCCGGGGCCTCCGCCCGCCGCCAGCGCCGCCGCCGCCATTGTCCCCGCGCGCCCCGCGCCGCGCATGCGCCGCGCCCCGGCCCGAGCCCCGCCCACCACGGGAGCGCGCACGGGACCCCAACGGGAACGCGATTGGGGGTCGGAACGGGAACGCGATCGGGAACGTGCTCGGGGATGCGATCGGGAACGTGCTCGGGTGTGCGGGCGGGAGCACGATCGGGAACGTGCTCGGGAGCCAGAACGGGAACGCGATCGGGAATGTGCTCGGGGGTCGGAACGGGAGCGCGATCGGGAACGTGCTCGGGGATGCGATCGGGAACGCGATCGGGAAGGTGCTCGGGGATACGAACAGGAACACGAACAGGAAAGTGAATGTGCTTGGGGATGTGATCGGGAAGGCCAACGGGAACGCGCACGGGAACGCGCGCTGCTCCTGTGCAGCCACGCCCCCCCGGGGGCCACGCCCCTCCTGGCCCCGCCCCCGCTCCTGGGCGGCCCCGCCCGAGCTGCTCCCCTGAGGGACCCCGGGGGCTCCGGACCCGAATACACCGTCCGTGCCCTCGGTACTGGCAAGAGAACGTTCCAGACCCCAACACACCGTCCGTGCCCTCGGTACTGCCGGGGAACGCTCCGGACCCGAACACACCGTCCGTGCCCTCGGTACCGCCCAGGGAACGCTCCGGACCCGAACACACCGTCCGTGCCCTCGGTACTGCCGGGGAACGCTCCGGACCCGAACACACCGTCCGTGCCCTCGGTACCGGCAAGGGAACGCTCTGGACCCCAACACACCGTCCGTGCCCTCGGTACTGCCCAGGGAACGCTCCGGACCCGAACACACCGTCCGTGCCCTCAGTACTGGCAAGGGAACGCTCCAAACCCGAACACACCGTCCGTGCCCTCAGTACTGGCAAGGGAACGCTCCAAACCCGAACACACCGTCCGTGCCCTCGGTACTGGCAAGGGAATGCTCCAAACCCGAACACACCGTCCGTGCCCTCGGTACCGCCCAGGGAACGCTCCAGACCCCAACACACCGTCCGTGCCCTCGGTACCGCCCAGGGAACGCTCCGGACCCGAACACACCGTCCGTGCCCTCGGTACTGCCGGGGAACGCTCCGGACCCGAACACACCGTCCGTGCCCTCAGTACTGGCAAGGGAACGCTCCAAACCCGAACACACCGTCCGTGCCCTCGGTACCGCCCAGGGAACGCTCCGGACCCGAACACACCGTCCGTGGCCTCGGTGCCGCCCGGAGAGCGCTCCGGACCCAAAGCTGAGACCCTGAGATCCCATTAGGGAGTAAATTGGGTGCTGACATAATTACCTACAGGTATCTGCGCCAAGCCTTCACTGCTGGGTACCTTTATCTTTTCATACCACATCTACACCCATGGAATGGGTCATTATGAACCCATTTCCCCCAAATTTCCCTTATAAAAACCATTCAATTTCAAGTCTCTACTAATACTTTATTTGTGAATCGAACATAACAGAGAAATTCAAAAAATGAACCACCAGGCAAAACCACGTATGTAATTAAAAAGTACAACACATTTTAGTTCAAACATTATCAAATAGAGTATCAGAAAGTCCTTCATTAAAATTACAATCTTCAATATAAAACCGTCCCTTGCATTATGGTGGTTTGTAAATGTTCCCTCATCTCTGAACACTCTGAAGCAGAAATAAACACCTGCAGGAAAGAAAACCTCTGGAGATATAGGGAATAATAAACCCACCAAACATCCAGAAATGTGAGCTTTAGAACTGCCATGCTGAAAAAGCAGCAAAGTCAAGAATCCCAGAAGGGTTTGGGATGGAAGGGCCTTAAAATCCCATCCAATCCCACTCCTGCCATGGCAGGGACACCTTCCACTGTCCTGAAATGAACGGGCAGGACAACTTGGTCCTTTCTGTGCTTTTATTGAGATATCAGCTCCAGGATGGGGGCTCAGGAAGCTGTGCTCATCCCTTCTGCTCCCATGAGGTCACCATGAAGGAGGTGTTTCAGTCCTGTTGGTCATTCCCTCGGCAAACCTGGAGCTTCCATCCTCACAGGAATACCATGGATGACCTCTCATGGCTCGTTTTGTGTAGGGGTGTCATCCTGGTCAGGCTCTTTCCTGGTGGTGGTGAGGGCTCCGAGTATCTTGGCGTCAAGGCTGGAAGCATCCTGGTCTCTGTTGGTTAGGTTATGAGGTTCTTTTTTTGTCTCTCTTCCCTCCGGTTCGCTTGATCTAGGGGATTTCTCAGCCCTCATAACCCCGTTATAAATAATGAGCTTGACTCGGCCAATATATCAAGCAGCAATCAATTTATTAATTAATACAGAATGGTAAAATGTGAGCAAACAGCACTGGGTACAGTGGGGGTTTCCCCTCCAACTCCACTGTTGATTTTCTTCTGGGATTTATTGAGATTTCTATTTTTGAAATCTAATTTCTATACCCATTGTGATCAATTTCTAGTGGTGATGTTAAATTTTCATGGGTGCCAGGGGCAGTGGGACTGGGGTGCCTTAATGCTGCAGGACAGTGTTATAAATAGAGCTTGACTCTGCCAATCTATCAAGCAGCAATCAATTTATTAATTAATAATTAATAAATTATGAATGGTAACATGTGAGCAAAGCAGCGCTGGGTACAGTGGGGGTTTCTGGTATTTACTGAGATTTTCCATAAGCACTTTCAGCAACTTTTTTTTCTAGTTTCCTCCTAATTTCTATTTTTGAAATCTAATTTCCCTACCCATTGTGATCAATTTCTATTGGTGATGTTAAATTTTCTATACTTCAAAAGGTGTGAAATCAGTGAGGTCAGAAATAACATCTTGTGATGATGAGGTTCCCAGGACATAAATCAGTGGTGGTGGCATCCAGATTTCCTTCTTCAGAAGAAAACATCAGAGATAAGAGATTCAGTCTTCCTTTTAGGACTATAAATCAGTTTTGTTGGTGATGTCCAGTTTCCAGGTGGTGATCCATCTCTTTTTTCCCAGGATCATTCATTTTAGTTTGGAATAGCTCACTTCCTTCTATGTGGGTGATTATAATTCTTTCTATATATATGCTAAAGCTACAGTTCAAACATTCTATTAAAAACCTTATAGGCTCACATGATTCACTTATAAACAAGCAAAATATTAGTTCCAAAGCCCCTTTCCATGCTTTTTCCCATTTTGTTCATTAAACAGATGTTTTTATAATTATCCTATGGCCTTTTTCACACACATTTCATAACCATAACTACAAAGTTCATCTTTTTCTACCTGACACCAAACACAACCCCACATTTCACAACCCTTTTCGCCTCATTTGTGTACAGAGGTTGGTGGTCCGCCAAGTTGGGGACCCGACGGGAAGGGTAAAGGGATTCCAGCGCTTCGGTAAGGGATAAACTCAACCCAATTAACATCGCGGTAGGAACTGCAACAACATTTTTAACTTTACTTTGCGGCAAACATTGTAACGAACAGCAAACATTTGAATAGTTGGTGCTTTAACATAATTAACCTCCCTCTGTGGCAGACGTTGGAACCAATATTACACTGCAACACAAATATTACATCGTAACTCACAACTTGATTAAAAATGTTTTTTCTTCATAACAGAAGGGCCTTAAATCCCATCCAATCCCACTCCTGCCATGGCAGGGACGCCTTCCACTGTCCCAGGCTGCTCTAAGCCTCAGCGTCCAACCTGGCCTTGGGCACTTCCAGGGATCCAGGGTCAGCCCCAGCTGCTCTGGGCAGCTCCCCGGACGGGATCGGGATCGGGCCTGGCCGGGTCCCACCCCGGGACAGGGACCGGGACCGGGATCGGGACCTGTACGGGTCCCATGGCGGGGCTGAGACCGCAGCGCCCCCACAGACCAACGATGCCCATTGGCTCTGCCGTTGCCATGGGAACGGCCGTCGCTGCCCATTGGCTCATCTGTTGCCATGGCGACAGGTTCCGCCCAGCGCCCACGCGCGGCTTCGCACTGTGGCGCCGCTGGCCGAAGGGAACGCGCGGGCAGCCACACTTCCGGGGCAGAGCCGGAAGTGAAGCTCGCGCCGCGCCGGAAGCGCGCGCGGGGGCTGCCGGGATCTGTAGTCCCGAGGGGCGGCCCGGCGGCGGCAGTCGCGGTGCGGAGGTCGGTGCGGGGCGGGCGGGGGTCGAGGCGCGACCCCTGGGGAGAACCGGGGGGGCCGCGGGGGCGGGACGGCGGCGGGAGGAGAGGGAGGAGCGGGGGATTGCGCCGAGCAGAGCGGGGTGAGGCGGGGAGGGCCGTGCGGGGCCGCGGCCTGTGCGGGCGGGGCGGCGCGGGCGGGGATGCTCGGCGGCACCGGGGATGCTCGGCGGCACCGGCGGGGCCGGGGATGCTCCAGCGGCCCCGGGGATGCTCGGGAGGGCTCCGAGGCACCGCTCCCCGCGGGTCATGGGGAGGGGCGGCGGGGAGAGCCCCGGGAAGCGGCCCCGGGAGCGCGGCTCTCCCTGGAGTTCCCATCCCTGCGCTGGGATTGCTTCTCTCCCTCACAGAGCTGCTCCCCCGCAGCCTTTTCCCACTCCTGCCTCTCCGTGACCTCCTGTGGTTCACCCCGGTGTCACCGCTGGCTCTGTTTTCCCCCGTGGCCGCGGGAATCATCGCTTGGGGTCACCGTTTGGCCGCGGTTCTCGGGGGTGTCCCGGAGCCCTCAGGCTGCAGCTCTTCCTTCCCACCTGCAGCCCTTCATTGTCCCCTTCACCGCTCAGCAGCCACAGTCCTGCAGGGCTGGGCTCTGTAAGGAAAGATTTCCTGCACAGATCCGCTGCTCCTTTGCCCCAAATAGCCAAAAGTAAAAAAACAAATAAATTACTACTACAAGTGGCCTGTTGGCTCTGCCCGGAGCCCGGGGCAGGGAATCCTTGGGGCTGGATGTAGGAGACAAGAGGATTTCTCCTTTGTTCTCTTCACAAAGCATTCGGGGCTGTGCCCCTTGCAACACTGCTGGAATATCCCAGCAGCCAATAATCGGAATTGCTGTGATTTTTCCTGCGTTTCTCTCGGGGATGTGGTTTTCCCTCATGTTGTTATTTTCCAGTGGATCAAGGAACCCCAACAAAGGCTCAATTCCCTCCCATCCTTTGGGATTTTATCTAACAGTTTTCTGTGCCACATTGCCTGGTTTCACTCTTTGTATTTGCAGCCTTGAGTCTATTCCTAACAAACTTTTGGTGTCTCTTTTCCCACCTGGGGCTCTGGAGTTTGCTGGGAGTGAGGACGAGGCTCCCGGCTCCCATGGATTCTCATTCCAGCTGTGCTATTGCCTCTCCTGTGTCATCGTGGTCCATTTCTTCCCAAATCCAGTGTCCTCAGAGCTCCCGCATCTCTCCTGTCATCACACAAAATATATTTTCCATGCTGGTCCTGCATCCCTGCGTTTCCCTGGGGGCTGGAGCAGCTGCCACAGTTGGACACTTCTTTTTACTTGGGATCAGGATCTGCAGGAGCAAACGCTGGGATTTCCCCCAGGCTGCTGGATGTGCTAAAAGTGATTTTCAGGTCTGGATTTTGGTGTCCAGGTTCAGCAGATCCTTTATTCTCCTCCTTGTCCTGCCCTGCTCCCTCCCAGTCTGACTCTTACTGGTTCCCAGTAAGGTCCCAGCTCAGCTGGGATCTGCAGCCAGGATCATACAGACAGCTGGGTTGGAATCTTGCTTATCTGAGGGGATCTCAGTTGTTCATCTTGGAATCTCATCCCTGGAAGGTTTTCAATGTTTTATTTCTTTGTTCTTGAGCAGATGAAACAATTTCCATCAACTTTATATTGCATTTATCCATTGAATCATGGAATGATTTGGGCTGGGAGTGTCAGGATCATCCAGTGCCACCCCTGCCATGGGCAGGGACATCTCCACTGTCCCAGGGTGATCCAAACCTTGTCCAGCCTGGCCTGGGACATTCCAGGGATCCAGGGGCAGCCACAGCTGCTCTGGGCACCCTGGCCATTGGAATTCCTTCCCAATCTCCCATCCATTCCCCCCCTCTTTCACTCAAAGGCATTTTGGGAAGAGCCCTTTTCCCCATCCCAGCACGGGTGAGACATTCCTTGTTCTTGTTCCTGAATTCCCCTTAGGGAATGTTGCAGTTTATCTGGTGCCTTGTCCCAGGACGATGAGGGAAAGATTCCCGGGATTTCCTGGGATACAGGAGCTCTCTCTGCAGGCAAACAGCTCCTCCTTTTGGGTCAGGCTTCAAAATTCGAGAGGGGGATGCAACATTCCCTGTCACACTCCTGCTTCCTCTCCCCAGTGCCCTCAGAGGGTTCAAGGATTGAATCTTTCCTGTCAGAGCAATGTTGGACTCAGCCAATTCATCACAAATGCCCTTGGTTTTAAGGCAGTTTAATCCAGGCTGGGATGATCCCTATGGAACAGGGATGCACAGGCTGCTCCAGTTGGGAATCTCACTCCAGGACCACACAAGAGTTCCCTGACTTTGTTCCTTGCAGTGATTTAGTCACACCAGGGACATTTCCCTCCGGGATTCACCACAGCACACGTGGGGTTTGGCTGTGGCAAAGTTAATTTACTCTGTTTTAATTGATTTTTATCCTTGGAAAAGGTCAGGTGTGGCCCTGGACAAGGTGTCATCTCCAGAGATGTGGCCAGAAAATGGGCTGAGTTTATTTGAAACCTTTTTTTTTTTGCTGCTGCTTAAGTAATTTTACTTTATTGAAAGCAAAAATGAATAATTGGAATGATAATTGCAGGCTATTAATTGCATGCACAGGAAGTCATTGATAGGGACAGTTAATGTCCATAAAATCCCAGAATTTCCTGACTTGGAAGGGATCCACCAGATTCATTCAAGTCCAGCCCCAAATTAATTTTATGTGTAAATGATGACCTTCAATCCTCACCCATCTGATCCAAGTTTATAGAAAATCCTTCTCACTGCTTCCATGAAGCCCTGCTGTGTATTTAATATTTGGCATGACAGATAAAACACCCCAAAACAAAGTTGGTTTTGTCTTATTGGAGTGAAAGTTATTTTAGTAAGAAATGAAACAGAAAGTTTAATACAGTTTCACTACAGAATGTTATCAAAAGTACATTTTTCTTTCTTCTCCTGTTTTTATTTTCCTTTAAAGGGAATAATGGCAATAATCTATTTTATCCAGGCCTAAAAGTCTTTTAAACCCCCCTCATTTTCACCACAGAAGCACCTGAAACATTTTATGGGAAATACCAATTCTAACTTGCAGTTTCTTTGTGCTCCCTCCTGCTGTCCCAGGAACCCACCCTTCCCGCTGGGATGGAGATGTTCTCGCTGAATTCCCTCAAAGGTAAGACTGACACAGCCTTGAGTTCCCCTGGGGATTTTCCTGGGCTCAGAGCTGGAAGCTGGAGCAGGAGGGTGAGGAGGGATCTCACTTTTGTGCTGGTTGGTGCAGCACAGAGGGAATGTGGCAGGAAAGCTGGGACAGGACAGGATTTTAGGGAACAGTGGGATTGGGCAGGAGAGGAGCCCTGCAATGTTATCCAGAGACATTTTACACTTGTTTGCTCTTTAGCTTCAAGTAGTTTTTTTCCCTTTTAATTTCCTCCTCCTAAATATTCCTGTATCCCTCAGCACCAATCCATGAGCTCTTTGCCCTTGGGATTTGATCTTTTAATACCTGTCACTGTCACCTTGGCTCTTTTCCCTGTCATTGCTTTGCCAACCTTCCTTTCAATCATAATTTGTCCTCAGAAATCCCTCCAGTCACTGTTTTCTGTGTTCACTTATGGATCTTTCCTGAGCTCTGTTTCTTGGTCATAAAGAAAGTGGATAGAATGGAATAAAATATTCCAGCTCTGACTGAAGCAGAGTGACCCTCCCTCCATCCCAGGGAATTCACCCTTGGCACTCAGGAAACCCAACAGTGACTCCTGTCACTGTCCTGCTGGATTTAAACTAAAAATCCCAGGATTCTTCCCAATCCAAGGCAGGAATTGTGCATGAAGTCACTTCAGCTGGGAACAAAACCCCTCTCCTCCATCAGATCCTGTGAGTGGGGCTGGAGTCTGGGTGGAGAGCTGGAACTTTCCTGCTGAGTGCTGGTGGTTTGTCATGGCCAGGCTGACTTTGGGACTCAGGATGCTCCAGCCCTGGGGATAAAGGAATTTCTTCATGAATCCTGGCTCCTTAAGGAGCTGCTGCCTCTGCACAGGCTTGGCTGGAGGGGCTGGTCCAGCCCAGCCCATCCCAGGAGCTGCCAAAGCTGGGAGATGGCTCTGGAGATCCTGCCTGTGCTGGTAAATGCTGCTCTCTGCAAAATAAAGATACTCGGAATCGGCGATTTCTGGAATTTTTGTAATAAATTGAGTCTTCACTGCTGTTTCTGTGCCCACAAGATAATTTTTTATATCATTTTTTGGTGACAAACCACCAGCCCTCCTCACCCCTGACTGTCCCTGCACACTGGGACTGCCTGTCAGCCTCTTCTCCCAGCTTTTCCAGCTCCCAGCCCTGGTGTTTCCAAGGTTTTCCAATGTTTTCCCAGCTTTTCCATCCCTTGCCTGTGTGTGTCCAAGGTTTTCCCAGCTTTTCCAGCCCCTTGCCTGTGTGTTCTCAGGGTTTTTCCAGCTTTTCCAGCCCCCTGCCCATGTGTTTCCAAGGTTTTCCAAGGTTTTCCCAGCTTTTCCAGCCCCTGCCTGTGTCTCCCAGATTTTCCCAGCTTTTCCAGCTCCCAGTCCCTGTGTTTCCAAGGTTTTCCCAGCTTTTCCAACCCCTGCCTGTGTGTTTCCAAGGTTTTCCCAGCTTTTCCAGCTCCCAGCCCATGTATTCCCAAGGTTTTCCTCAGCTTTTCCATCTCCCTGCTCCTGTGTTCCCAAGGTTTTCCAAGGTTTTTCCAGCTTTTCCATCCCCCTGCCTTTCTTTTTCTGAGGTTTTCCCAGCTTTTCCATCCTCCTGCCCGTGTGTTTCCAAGGTTTTCCCAGCTTTTCCAGCCCCTTGCCTGTGTCTTCAAGATTTTCCCAGCTTTTCTAGCCCCCTGCTTCTGTGTTTCCAAGGTTTTCCCAGCTTTTCCATCCCCCTGCCTGTGTCTCCCAGGTTTTCCCCAGCTTTTCCAGCCCTTTGCCTGGATATTTCCAAGGTTTTCCCAGCTTTTCCAGCTCCCAGTCCTCTGTGTTTCCAAGGTTTTCCCAGCTTTTCCATCCCCTGCCCGTGTGTTTCCAAGGTTTTCCCAGCTTTTCCATCCCCCTGCCTGTGTCTCCCAGGTTTTCCCCAGCTTTTCCAGCCCTTTGCCTGGATATTTCCAAGGTTTTCCCAGCTTTTCCATCCCCAGCCCCTGTGTTTCCAAGGTTTTTCAAGGTTTTCCCAGCTTTTCCAGCCCCTGCCTGTGTCTCCCAAATTTTCCCAGCTTTTCCAGCTCCCAGCCCGTGTGTTTCCAAGGTTTTCCCAGCTTTTCCAGCCCCTTGCCTGTGTCTTCAAGATTTTCCCAGCTTTTCTAGCCCCCCTGCTTCTGTGTTCCCAAGCTTTTCCCAGTTTTCCATCCCCTGCCCCTGTATTCCCAAGGTTTTCCCACTCCTTTGTTGTCTCTGCTTTCCCCCCGGGGTCTCCAGCCACAATTCCCACCTCCCTGGATCTCCTGTTCCCTCCTGGGTTCCTCCTGGATATCCAGGACTTGAAGCAGTGGCTGTGGTGAGAATTTGGGTTCTTTCCCTGCCTGTGCTGGATCTGGGGAAATGCTAAAACATAAAAACATCACATAAAACAGTTTATTTAATTTTCATTAAGTAGTTTTGCCTTCCCAGCAGGATGTGGGGATGTTCCCAAGCTCTTTCCAGCCTCCCTCTCCTTCCAGTCCTCATTGAAGCTTTGATTTCCAAACCACCTCCGTTTATTCCTGAATAAATAGTAAAAATTACAGTAAAACAATAAAAATAATAGTTTGTGCAACAGTAAAACAATAAAAATAATAGTTTGTGCAACGTGCTGTCACAATATTAACACAGAATTAATTCCCTTAAACAGAATGAGTTGTTTTCCTTTTTAGTGCTCTGGGTGATCTTTGGATGATTTTTGAATGAACAATCAGTTTTGAATGATTTTTCCCATTTTAGTGGACCAATCTCTTCAAATTTCTAATCTGAGTGTCAGAATAACTTCATATCTTTCAAAAAAAATTTGAGTTTTTTTTGTCATCCGGTGCTGATTCCAGGTCTGGGTTTGTGTTTCCATTTTTGGGGTTTTATTTAAGTAAAAGAACCTACAAAGACAAATCAGCAGCTAATTTAGAGGTTCTAAAAAGTGAATATGGGATAAGGCAAACTTGGTGTAATCGGAGTTTTTTGGGTGTTCAACTCTTCCAAAGTTGGGAGGTTTGTTTGTTTTGGTTTGGGTTTTTAAAAATTATTTTTCTAAAGGGTTTTATTTGATAATTTTATTCTTCTTGAGCCTCTTCTCAAGGAACCCAGGCTTTGTAAAACTGAACTGTGCCATTGTATCAGTCAATTTTTTTTGTCTTATTGAAGATTTCTCTTTCTGATTTAAAAACAAAACCCATTTAAAAACTTTTAAAAACTCCTTTTGCATCATGATGCTTAACCAACCATTATGTTAATTTTTATTTTGCACACAAAATATTTAGTAATAAAGACTTTAACATAAAAATGAGACCCTGGTTTAAAGAAATGCAAAACTTAATGGTAGTCCCAGTACAGCCAGGGATAATACAGATAAATTGCTTAGGAAAAAAATCAGATTTAAATAAAATAAATAATCCTGTAGGGCTGGAATTTCAAGCAGTTCTACAGCCTTAAAAATTCTATACCTGGATATGAAATAATTAATGTAGAATTGAGCAACAGGAGGACTCGGAGCTGAGGGAAGTGGGGAAGAGCTGAATTATTTTATGAAGATTCTAAGATCTTTATCAAAGATTTTAATTTAAAATTTTATAGATTTAAGATTTGATGAAGATTTAAAATTTTAAGATCTTTAAAAGATTTATTTTAAAGCTTACAAAGATTTTAAGATTTTTAGTGTTTGTCTCAAATATTAGCAAATAATGGGCTGCAGGAGGAGCTGCTTTAGGAATGTGCACTTGACCATGAGGGTGGGACAATGGCTCTGTGCGCTCCGGTGTTCCCATCTGAATTCCCGGTGCTCCCGTCTGAATTCCCGGTGCTCCCCGGCCTGAGCTCCCGGTGCTCCCATCTGAATCCCCAGTGCTCCCCAACCTCAATTCCCGGTGCTCCCGTGTCTGAATTCCCGGTGTTGCACCGCCTGAATCCCCGGTGCTCCCACGCCTGAGCTCCCGGTGCTCCCATGCCTGAATCCCCGGTGCCCCCCAGCCTAAAGTCCCGGTGCTCCCCTGTCGGAATTCCTGGTGCTCCCCGGCCTGAATTCCCGGTGCTCCGGTCTGAATCCCCAGTGCTCCCCGGCCCGAATTCCCGGTGTTCGCCGGCCTGAATTCCGGGGGTTCCCCGGCCTGAATCCCCGGGGATAATTTATTCAGCACCTGTCTGAATTCCCGGTGCTTCCCTGTCTGAATCCCCGGTGCCCCCCAGCCTAAAGTCCTGGTGCTCCCAAGCCTGAATTCCCGGTGCTCCCCCGGCCTGAGCTCCCGGTGCTCCCCTGTCGGAATTCCCAGTGCTCCCAAGCCTAAATTCCCGGTGCTCCCCGGCCTGAATTCCTGGTGGTCTCCTGGCCTGAATTCCCGGTGCTCCCCGGCCTGAATTCCCGGTGCTCCCCGGCCTGAGCTCCCAGTGCTGCACGTCCCGAATCCCCGGGGATTATTTATTCAGCACCTGTCTGAATCCCCAGTGCTCCCCAGCTTGAGCTCCCGGTGCTCCCAAACCCAAATTCCCGGTGCTCCTCAGCCTGAAATCCCGGTGCTCCTCTGCCTGAGCTCCCGGTGCTCTCCTGTCTGAATTCCCGGTGCTTCCCTGTCTGAATCCCCAGTGCTCCCAAGCCCGAATTCCCGGTGCTCCCCGGCCTCAATTCCCGGTGCTGCACGGCCTGAGCTCCCGGTGCTCCCCTGTCTGAATTCCCGGTGCTCCCAGACCTGAGCTCCCGGTGCTCCCCTGTCTGAATTCCCGGTGCTCCCAGACCTGGGCTCCCGGTGTTCCCAAGCCCGAATTCCCGGTGCTCCCTGGCCTGAATTCCCGGTGCTGTACAGCCTCAATTCCTGGTGCTCCCCGGCCTGAATTCCCGGTGCTCCCCCGCCTGAATCCCCAGGGATTATTTATTCAGCACCTGTCTGAATTCCCTGTGCTCTCCTGTCTGAATTCCCGGTGCTTCCCTGTCTGAATGCCCAGTGCTCCCCGGGCTGAGCTCCTGCTGCTCCCAAGCCTGAATTCCTGGTGGTCTCCTGGCCTGAATTCCCGGTGCTCCCCGGCCTGAGCTCCCGGTGCTTCCCTGTCGGAATTCCCAGTGCTCCCCGGCCTGAATTCGCGGTGCTCCCCTGTCTGAATTCCCGGTGCTCCCTGGCTTCGATTCCCGGTGCTCCCCGGCCTGAATTCCCGGTGCTCCCTGGCCTCAATTCCCAGTGCTCCCAAGCCTGAATTCCCGGTGCCTCCAAGCCTGAATCCACGGTGCTCCCCTGTCTGAATCTCCGGTGCTCCCCTGTCTGAATTCCCGGTGTTCCCCGGCCTGAATTCGCGGTGCTCCCAAGCCTGAATTCCCGGTGCTGCACTGCCTGAGCTCACGGTGCTCCCCGGCCTGAATTCCCGGCGCTCCCCGGCCTGAATCCCCTGGGATTATTTATTCGGCACCTGTCTGAATTCCCGGTGCTTCCCTGTCTGAATCCCGAGTGTTCCCCGGCCTCAGTTCCCGGTGCTGCACGGTCTGAGCTCCCGGTGCTCCCTGTCTGAATTCCCGGTGCTCCCAAGCCTGAATCCCCGGGGATTATTTATTCAGCACCTGTCTGAATTCTCGGTGCCCCCCGGCCTGAGCTCCCGGCGCTCCCCTGTCTGAATCCCCGGTGCTCCCCGGCCTGAGCTCCCGGTGCTCCCACGGCTCCGGAGCTCCGGGAATGCTGCGGCCTCCAGGCTCCGGACACAGCCAAGACAGCAGCTCCTTCTCCATCTCCTCCCTTTCCCATCACCTTTTCTCCTTTCCCTGTCCTCTCCGTCTCCTTTCCCCGCTTTTCCCGCTCCGTCCCTCTCCGTTCCCTGTGGGACGCCAGGCCCGGCTCTCCGGGGCCGCTCTCGGTCCTCCCGCCCGCCAGGGGGCGCCGCCGGGCTCGGCCGCTGCTCTGCCCGCGGCCGCGGGGCAGCCCAAGATGGCGGCGCTGGGGCTGCTGCTGCAGGCGGCGGCACCGCTGCGCCTCTGCCGCGGCCCCCGCGGCCCCTGCGCGGGTCCCCGCGGGCTCTGCTCTGCCACCCGCGGGCCCGCCGAGCCCCGCCGGGACGAGGAGGATGAGGAAGAACCCGAGGTGGCACAGGGTGAGCAGTGAGAGCCGGCCGGCGCTCGGGGCCCCGCGCGGCTGTCGCGCAGCGGAAGGGAGGGGCGAGCCCGGGCCCGCGGCGGGGCGGGGGAGCCGCCACATCCCTCCCTCCCTCCATCCCTCCCTCCCTCCCTTCCTTCCCGCGGATCCGCCGGGACCGGGATGCGCGGCCAGGGAGAGGAGCCGCCGAGCTGCGCAGGTACCGGGGGGGGGGCACCGGGAGAACCGCGGAGCTGCTTTGTGGCCGCCCTTTGTTGGCCGGAGTTGGGTTTCCCCCGGTGATTCCCCTCAAGGTCGCCGAGCCGGGCCTGGGCGAAACTCCGGCGGCTGACGCGAGAGGAAAATCCCCCGTGGAGATGAGGCAGGGAGAGGGGCCGGGCCGAGCGGCTCTCGGGCCGTTAGGGCCGTTCGTTCCCCGCCTCTCCGTTCCCGGGATCCCGCCGGATCCACCGGGGCAGCCGCGATGGAGGCACGGACAGCACCGCAGCATCGGGCCCGCGGCACTGCAGCGTCCCCAGAGCCGCCCAGGGCCGCGGATCTGGGCACAACTTGCAAGATTTTGGATGTCAGTGGCGTGTGGGGGCCGCGGTGGGAAGGGTGAAACCTTCGGAATTGTCACCGCTGTAAAAGAATGTTTAAAACTCGGGTTGGTCGGTGTCGTGTTTTGAATCGCTTTTTGTTGGGTTGTGGAGCGTGGAGAACACTTGGAGCTTAGAGAGATGCGAGTGGGTTTGTGCCAGAGGTTGTGACTTGTACCGGTTTCCCTTTGAAAATCGCTGTTTTGGTTTCGGTTTTATTCCGTGAGCTGCGTATTGGAAATTTGGGGTGTTATTATATTAGAACTTTTTCTTTTTGTCTCAGCCCTCATGCTTCTGTGTTCGGCGCTCTTTTCCCACCCTCCAGCACTATTAAAGTTATTATTTTCTCAGTAATTTCTGCATTCTTTGGGTGTTGGTTCCATTTGCCTTTCAGAAGCTGCTGAGTTTTATCTTGGAGTTCAGAGTGGGATGGTCTTTTAATTGCTACATTCAAGCTGTTCAGCAGAGCAAATTAATTCCCTGCTAAAGCAAGTGCTGAACCACCCCAAATTATTGTTTAATGAGCTGCTTCAGGTGTTGCCTGAGAAAAGGAATAAATCAAGATTTTTTTTTTTCCTCTTTTGTACTTCATCCTCATCACTTTTTTTTTTCTAATGTGTTTTCAGGCAGTCCCTGAGTACTTTTATTTTCAGTCATCAGTTCACTCATCCTCCCAATTTGTGTGGTGGATTGATCATGGAAGGTTCTTGAGATGGGAGCGTGGTGTTGTTCCAATACTGGAATTGTTTGCAGTAATGGATTTGTTTTGGATGAACAAATAAATGCCCTCAGGGTCTCATGAACCTGCCCTACCTGTCCAGCTGCTCTTTGAACACGTGGGGATCATAAATGTCATTTGAAAACCTCTTTCTGAGGTTGGTTCTGAGCTCTCAGCTTGTGAGCTGTTGTCTCATTAGCTGTCCTCCTTTGGCTGCTTTTTGTTAGCCTTGGATGCAAACATGGAAAAATCCACTCAGACCCAGGCCAGCTTCAAAAAGTCACTGTTAGATCCACGTTGTTATCTGAGGCTTCAGTTTTTTGGCTCAGACAATGGGGTTTGGGGAGCTTGGTCACTTCCCCCTCATTCCTGAGGCTGACATGCCCCTGCCCTTGGGTTTCTCCAGGAACTCTCCTCTGTCACTAACTGAATTTGTTCTGTAGAACCACAGCAGAATTTGGGCTGGGCTGGAGTTCTGGATCCTTTCCTGGAGCAGAGCAGGTTCCTGATCAGCTCTGAGGGGCAGCTTGGCCACTTTTTCTCCTCAGCTGGTGCCACTTTTGGATAAACCTGCTCAGTGTTCCTGGCTTTTAACCTCTCATTCAGCCAGGAGCTGCATGTGGATTTTATTCTGTGTGTGTTGAAAGGGGTCAGGATTGCTGAGGATGGTTTAAAACCCCCCAAATTCCCCAAAGCCAAGCCTTGGTGTACTCCAAGCTGAGCTGCCAGGTGGAACTGTCTGTCTCCCTCCATCTCTGCAGTGGAACATGTCTGGGCTCATTCCTTGTGAAATGGATATTGTGGAGCCACAGGGCTTTTTTTTTTCTTCCTTGGGGATTTTTGATGTCTTGGAAACACTTTTGGATTTATTACTTGACTTTATCATGTCTTGAGGAATTTTGTCTTTGATAGTTTGTGCTTGGTGCTCATTTGTTGCTTTTCCAGGGAGCAGAATTGGAGAGAAGAGAGAAACTGATGGATCTCCTCTGTCCTCCTTGAACAAGACTTTGGGCTGTTTTGTTTGTGCTCTGGTACCTGAGTGTGTTTTCACTCAGATTTGTTGGGGTTTGGAGGAGGCTGGGCCACTCCAGCTGGGTGGTTTGTTGGTTTTGGGGTCTGGTTTTTGTGGTTTTCAGTTTAATTATCCTGGACTTTCACAATCAAATTAAGCTAAAGCACTCAGTGGCTTTGAGGAACTTTAATTAGTTAATTGGCTTCTTTGATAGCCCCACCCTGACTTGTCTGCTCTCCAAGACAGGCTTTTAATATTCCTTCATGATGTCAGAGCTGTGGTTTGGGTGTCACTTTGGGGAATATTGGGTTGTACTCCTTGTGCTCCCACTGACACAACTCCCACCCAAACATCCACTCTCAGCTGTGGCAGACCTGAGACACTCCTTGGAGCAGGATGCTGAGAAATCCCATTTGGCAGGGAAGGGAACATTCTGCAGATCCAGTTCTGTGGTTCAGGGTTGTTTCTGTAAAAGCTCCAAGGGAGGGATGGCTTCCTGCAGGGTAAGAACCTTTCAGCTCAGGAATTGGGGCAGGAATGGGCTGAAGGTGATCCAGCAGCCTTGGCACAGTCAGAATGTGCTGCTGAATTGTCAGCTGGGGAGAAAACGCTGCACCTTGTCGGGGATTCCAAGCCTGAGCTGTCACCAGAGCTGGGCTTTGTTAGTCAGAGATCCTATTTTCCCCTCTAGAGCAGATTAAATATTTAGTCTTCACTGAGGAGTCACCTCAGAATGTGAGAAACTGCCTCTGTCATAGCTAATTGCACTTGGGGGGGCATTAAAAATGTTCTTCTTGCTCCTCTTTATCACAGATTTTCCCAGGTTATTGTTTGTGAAAGAGGAAATAACCAGGCTGGTGTTGGAGATTTGCTTTTTGCTTTTCTTTTTAATTTAGTGAATTGAATGGTGCATTGGGAGTTGTGTTACTGCTCCTTCCTCCGTTAGTCCCACCAGTGTGGAATGGAATAGAACTGCAGAGTGCCAAAATCTTGGACACTTTTCCAGTTTTCCTGAGCAGGCCAAAGTCTGAATATAGAGGAACTTGCTTGAGTAGATAGAAATAACACATTTGCTGTATAATTACAGAAAATTGGCTCATAGTTTTTTGTAAGGCTGAGACCATTTTCCTTTTCCCTTGGCCAATACATAGAAAGTAATTCATGAACAAATCATGTTCATAAATCAGAGTAATTCCTGCAATTCCCCTGGAGTTACCCAAGGCTACTGAAAGCATTTCTTAAGATCCAGGTGGTTTTTCTATGGTTTGCAAGAGTGTCACCAGTGAATCTTCTGTGCTGAGCTGTGGCCCAGGCTGGGTTTTGCTGGTGAGGGTGATGGGATCAGCAATGGCTTTTTGTTCTCCTTCAGTGTCAGGCCTGCAGTGGCACAGCAGAGCTTTGCTTTCTCTGAATCTCCCATGGTTTCCTCACTTCCAGCTGAGCCCTCCTGGGCCATCATTGTAATCAGCAGCTTCTCAGAGAGAATCTCTTCCATGGGGCTGTGGGACAGAGCCTCTCCTAAATTCTTCTTGCCTTGAACATCTCAGGAAGTGCCCAAGGTCAGGCTGGATGGGCTTGGAGCAAGCTGAGGTAGTGGAAGGTGCCCCTGCCATTTGTTAAATACGTTATATTTGTTAAATTTGTTAAAGCTGTAGCTTTTAATTTATTAAAATTAAATCTAGAACTTATTCCAGCAGTCTAATAGTTTTTAAATGGTGTGTGCTGCACTAGTAAGTACATGGGAGATCTTTCAAGGATCCTTCTAGCCCAAACCATTCTGGGATTATCTGCAGTTCCTGTGTTCCTTCATGACTCCAGGATCAGTTTCCAGCACAACATGGTGGCACAAATTGGTGATGCTCAAGTGAGTGACTCTTGGCTCCTCATTTCTCCTTGGATTTGGTGGCTCAGTTGGAAATTCAGGTTTCTGGTGGTACCAGTGATCTCTGTGCTGGCTTCTGATTCATTGCTGAAACTTACCCTGAATTCCTGCAGGGGTTTTAGAAATCCTCTGAAAGGGAATGCTCATCCCCAGGGTGGTGTGCAGGGAGGTTACCCAAGTCCTGACTGCCTGGGGAGCGTGTGTGGGATGAGGCTGAACATGGATGAGCTGTTCTGGCTGCTGCAGAGAGGAGATCCCATCCCTCTCCCTGTTCCCTTGTGCTGCTTTTGGTTCCTGCAGGACTGTGCTGCCTGATTTACTTGTGAGCCCAGCAAAAACGTGTTTGTTTCCTTTTGCTGCCTTGATTTTCTGTGGGATTAGGGCTGCAGATTGTCTCCCTGCACATCTGATGATTGGGATTGTTGGAGTCTGGGAGAAGGGGCAGCCCCTCTCTAAAGTTGGAGCTCCCTGTTTGTGAGGTGTAGGAACATCCAGAGTTGTTATCACATTGATCTGATCTCACTGGACCTGCTGCTGCACAAAAAGGCCCTTCCCAGTGCTGCCATGGCAGTGATGCAGGTGAGAGGAGCTGGAGCAGCTCCCTCACTGCCCAAACTGCTGGAGTTGATCAGGGAGGAGGCTGGGATGGAGGTGGGTGTGACATGGCTCTGTCTGAGGCAATGGGATTTTATTATTATTATTATTTTTTAAATAAGTGATTTGATCTGGCCATGAACATCCTCTCCCTGCTGTCAGCAGCATTTCCCTGTGAGGGCAGGGTCCAGTGCCACCTGCCCTCTGTCCTGCTGCCTCTGCGCTGCTGTGCCTCCAAACACTGTTGGCAAACTTCTTTCCAGGGGTTTCTCTGGGCAATTCAGTGCTAAACCACATTCCCAGGCTCTAATCCAGCCCTCTTAGTGATTTCAGGAAGAAGTCCTCAGGCGTTTTTTCATGTTCCTACTGCTGCCTGCATCTAATGTGTGCCTTGTGAGACCCTGGATTTAACCCATGGTTGGGAGGGATGTTGCAAACACCCAAATTGTTCAGAGTTTTTACTGCTTGATTTGGTTTTGATATTGAGGAATGACAGAGCTGGTGGGGAAACAGCACCAGCTCTGTGCTGGTGACAGTGGCTGGACACGAGCCCAGGGCTGCCCGGGTGACCAGAGAATTCCCTGGGCTGTGCCAGCCCCAGTGTGGGATTGTCCCCTGTGCTGGCCCTGCTGAGGGACCCCCTGGAATCCTGGGGCAGCTCTGGGCCCCTCCCAACAGGAGAGACCTGGAGGGGCTGGAGGGCAGGGAATGGAGCTGGGAAAGCACCAGGAGGGGCTGAGGGAGCTGGGAAAGGGGCTCAGCCTGGAGAAAAGGAGGCTTAGGGGGGACCTTGTGGCTCTGCACAACTCCCTGCCAGGAGGGGACAGCTCAGGGGGAATTTGGGATCTTATCCCAGGGACACAGGGACAGGAGGAGAGGGAACGGCCTCAGGCTGGGCCAGGAGAGGCTCAGGTTGGACAGCAGCAGGAATTTCCTCATGGAAAGGGTGTTCAGGCCTTGGAACTGCCCAGGGAGGTTTGGAGTCCTCATCCCTGGAGATGTGCCAGGAACACCTGGAGGTGGCACTCAGAGCTCTGGGCTGGGGACAAGGTGAAAATTTGGCGCAGGGTGGGTTTGATGACCCCAGAGGTCTCTCCCAAAGGGATCCAGGAGGTGCTGCAGGTGACCCCTGGACCCCTCTGCCTGCTCCCCTCTCCTCCTCTCCAGGGTGCTCAGGCCTTGGAACTGCCCAGGGAGGGTTGGAGTGCCCATCCCTGCAGGTGTCACCTGGAGGTGGCACTCAGAGCTCTGGGCTGGGGACAAGGTGAAAATTTGGCGCAGGGTGGGTTTGATGACCCCAGAGGTCTCTCCCAAAGGGATCCAGGACCTCGCTGGTGCCTGGAGATGCTGCAGGTGACCCCTGGACCCCTCTGCCTGCTCCCCTCTCCTCCTCTCCAGCCCTGATCTCTGGAGCTGCAGAGACCAGGGACACCTCTGGACAGGACTGCACAGGAATTGGGAGACATTTAACTCCTCTTTGGTTTTTTTTCCAGATTCCAGAGACTTACTAAAGGAATTTCCACAGCCTAAAAACTTGCTCAACAGCGTGATTGGCCGAGCCCTGGGCATTTCCCATGCAAGGGACAAGCTGGTGTACATCCACACTAACGGGCCAAGGAAAAAGGTAATGCTGTGCTGCTGGAAGGGTGGTGCACAGAGGGTGGGAAGGCAGCCATGGAACTGCTAATCCTGCAAGTAACTTCCTAAAAAAAATCATAGAAGTGTTTTAATTCTGCTTAAAAGTTGTGTGATAATCTATCAAACAAGAAATATTACAATTTCTTCCTATTTTTCCTGATCTTCGTGTGCTTTAAAGGTTTATAAATGCAGGTGCTGTTCCTTTTTTATGTGATATTTTAATTGACTTGCTGTATCTGGCCTTTCTCAGCACAAAGACACAGAGTCTGTGTTTAAATGTGTCTTATTACCTTAGAAAATTAAGATTTAAAAGCTGTATCTTAGCCCTTAGGAACCCTAGATTTGATTGTAGATTCCAACAGAACAAATTCTGGAGCCTAAAATATCCAATTGTGACCAGAAAAGAGGAATTTCTTTGCAATGGGGGGAAGCTTCTTATAATACTTAAGAGCAGTGTGAAATGAAGCCTCTTTGTTTGTGAAATGAAGCAGAAGAATTCCAAGCAAACAGTTTTCCAGGTAGTTTGAGCTGTCACTGGGATGCCCCAGGCCCAAATCTGGGTCTGGGCTATGAACTGAGCAGGAATTTTTACCTAATGCTGCTCCATGGTCAAGGTTTTACCCCTTCCTGTCACACCAGCTCTCATTCCAGAGCTGAAAACCCTTTCCAGCTGAAGTTTAACTGTAACCTACATTCCAGGAAAAGACTCAGTTCTGATGGATTAACATTTTCCAATAACATTCTGTCTAAAATTTCCCAGACAGTTTTTATTGCCACATCCTTTTTAAGCATCCCTGGATTTTAGGGGATACATTGGTAATGTTACTTTAGAGTTCTTTGCTATTTGTGTTTGTTTTTCTTGCTCTTTCTTAAGCAGTAGTGCAGTGTCCCAACTTAAAATTTGGAATACCACAGCCAGTGCCTCATCCCTAAAATTTGGAATACCCCAGGCAGTGCCTCATTGCTTTAGTTTGCATAATTGGTTCCTATTCTTGCCAACACTTAAATAGATTAATGTGGAGAATAACTTCAGATTAAAACAAAAAAACTTAACTGGGAAAACAATAAAGGAGATAAAGAAGCTCTGGGAAGAAATGAGGCAAAGAAAAGATAAAATAACTCAGCAAATGTGGACAGAGAACAGATGAGAGCCTGGAGAGCTCTTGTTGGACATGAACAGGGGGTTTGTGAGTGTTTGGTGTTCCTGAGACACATTTTTTCCCAGCAGGTTTGTGCTTTCCAGGCAGAGCCCTGAGGCAAAATCCATAGCAGTTCCACCCACGAGCCAGGTTCAGGGGCAGGAAGGCAGCCAGGCAGGTGCTGGAGTCAGGAGCTCCAGCCTGGGGGATGTGGCTTCCTCACTGCTGCCTTTCATCTGTGCTGCAGCAGCAGGAGAGAATTCCCAAGGCATTTCCCTCTTGGAGCCTTGTGGCATCTGCAGGGCCGGGAGCTGAGCGAGCTCTGGATTTGGGGCACTTTGAAGGGGGCAAAGTTCAGCTCTCAGCATTTGTTGCCTCTGCAGGTTTTTAGTGCTCCCTTTAGGGGCTGTGGTGCTGCCAGGGCTGGAGCTGGGTGCTGCTGGAGTGCCTGGCAGCTGGGGCACTCCTGTGCTGCTTCCATGGCAGTGAGGAGGCAGTTGGGAAGATGTCCTTGCTGTTGGAGAGGACATCTGCTCCAGGGCACGCTGTGGCTGCTGCAGTGTGCAGAGGGACAGCCCTGGGATGGAATTGTTCCTGGAATGACCTCCTGGCATTTATCCCTGGGAGCTGACACCACAGCCCATGCTGGAGCTCAGCCCTGCAGCTCCTGTGGGGCTGGGGCACCTCTGTGCCCTGCTCAGCCTTTTCCTTCAGTGCTTCAGCTTCGCATGAAGGGACTGAAACAGCACTTTGTTCAGTTTTCTTCTGTATTTCTCCTCTTTGCCTGCAGTGGCTGTGCTGTGGTGGAGAGGAGATCTTACCCTGGCTCACCTGTGCTTCTCCTTGCCTTTCAGAAAGTCACTCTCCATATAAAGTGGCCCAAGAATGTGGAAGTGGAGGGCTATGGGACCAAGAAGATCGATGCGGAGCGGCAGGCGGCGGCTGCGGCGTGTCAGCTCTTCAAGGTGAGCTCTGCTGCTGCTCAGCCTGGCCCAGCTCATCCTGCAGGCTGCAGCCAGCCTGGCCTGCTCATGGGAGCTCTTTCTCTTTGCCTGTGCACTCCCTTAGTTGGCCCTGTGTTAGTCATGGGTAGAGGGGGAAGCCTTGAGTCTGAAACCATTTGAGCTTAAAATCCCGCTTGCTCCAGGTAGTCCTGGTCTTTGTTTTAATCAGCTCTTTAGTCTCAGCATCTACAGCGAGTAGAATTTCCCTCAGGTGGGTTTGCTGGTCACTAACTCCCACTTCTGCCAGCTCAACTGGTGTGTTTGCAGTTGTAGGACCTTCAGAGCCTCCTGTTTCCTCTTCATCAAAGCCAGCGTGGTAATTACATCTTGTAATTTACTGTTACTCTACAGTTACACTTTGTTTGGCACTTATTTATGGCTGGAAATGGGTGTGTGTGCAGCCAGTATCAAACAGGCACAATAAAACTATAAAGGTCACTCTTGAAGGTGTTTTACAGCTGAGAAAAAGATGCAGTTTTATCTCCAGCTCTGCCCCTGGCTGTTCTGTGTTACCTTGAGCAAGTGAGGCTGGAGTTTCCTGTTGATCTGTGCAGTGGGAACAGGGATATCTCTGTGCTCAGGAGAAGATGCTGTGGATGCTCTGGCAGTGAGACAGCTTTTGATTGGCTTGTAGATCAGAATGCTCTGTGAGGAAATAGCCAGCCTTCAGAAATTCAGGAGGGCACTGTGAAAATTCAGTTCTTAAACTGATCCTCTAATCCTGTGATCAGCAAAACTGGTTTCACTCACTGGCTTCATTCCACCTCACTCAGTCAGCATTCACTGGGAATACACCCTGGTTTTATCCTCTCTAGTCCAGTTCTCTGCTTTCTTTGAGACCCTGGAAGTTTTCAAAGGAAGAAAAATACCCTACTGATATATTTTCCCTGAATTTTGGAAAGGGCTGAAATGTGCTTTAGAACTTAAACCAAAACCCAACCCCCTGATTGAACATGCAAAGCTTTGCTAGCTAAACTGGAACCTGGCAGAAAACCTTTGTGGTGGGAGGCCTTGTGTGGTCACAGCTATAGAAAGAGCTACAAATGCTGCCTTAAAAAGCTTCAAAAAAATTAATAGTGTCTAATTAGTGCAGAGAGTGAATACAGAGGCTTTGAGTAGAGCAGTGAGCCAGGTGAACTTTGGTGTCTTAGGCACAAAATAATACAGCTTTTTCTAGTACAGGGCCATTAAAGCCATTAAATGGCCTAAAGCTGTGACTTTTAATTTATTAAAATTAAAGCTAGAACTTATTCCAGCAGTCTAATAATTTCAAAATGATGTGTGCTGCACTGGAGCTTCCTATGAGGTTCAGTCCTAAATGGTGATGGTTGGAGAGTTTTTAATTACTGCAGATTGCTCAGAACCTGATGGGTTAGGGAGATTTCCCTGCTGCTTGTACCAATAACTGTTCCTGGGAAATGGAAGGAGATGAACCATTCCCTGAATTCTCACCCTGTATTATCCCAGATTATGCTAGTTCAGACTAGCCTTCCTAAAAAGATTTATTTCCTGTGCCGAGGTTGCTTTCAAAACTTGAGGAGGGCTAAATATAACCAAGAGTTTGTAAACCCCAAATAAATTGGGGTTACAAACCCATTCTAAGGAGCTGCGTGGGGCTGAGAGCCAAACCCTGGTGTGAGAACAGCAGTGGGGGAAAGTTCAGAGCTCCTGCAAGTGCTTTTCCTCGATCTCTTTGTGGGGAAAAGGAGAGGACCGCTCCTGCCCCGCCGTCCCCAGCAGGGTGTGGGTTCCCAGAGCTGCAGGCTGTGGGTTCCCAGAGCTGCAGGGTGGGTTCCCAGAGCTGCCCCATGTCTCTCCTGCAGGGCTGGGGCTTGCTGGGCCCCCGGAACGAGCTCTTTGATGCAGCCAAGTACCGGCTGCTGGCCGACCAGCTGGGCTGTCCCGACGAGCGCTGGTGCTCCGAGGGCAAGTGGCGCTCCAAGTCCGGCCCCTCGCTCGCCGACCTGTCCACCTGCTGGCGCCGCATGGAGCCCGACGATGCCATCCAGCCCATGGAGCAGGGCAGGATGCCCAAAGCCATGAGGAGGGAGGAGCTGGAGGAAGGGGAGCTGGAGGAGGGGGAGCTGGAGGAAGGGGAGCTGGAGGAGGAGGCGATCGATGTCTCGGATTACCTGCCCATGGCACACCAGGACGCGCGGACCCCGGGCAGAGACGCCAGGTGGGTCTGGTTGGGAATGTTGAGCCAGGGCAGAGGGAAGGGAGGGTTTTGTTATAGCTGGGGGGGCTGGAGAAGGGCCAAAGGAATAGTGGGACAGCCTGATGGCAGTCATACCTGGCTGCCATCCAGGGAATCCATAGACTTCTTCCCTGTGGCTCTGCCCTCTGGAAAGACTTCTGCCAGTCTTGTTACCTGACTGTACCTAAAGACATTTCCATCCCCAGAAATGGTCCATGTGCACTTACACCAGGTTTTGACCACCCTGATTTTGAGGGAAGTGTTAAATCTGCTCCTTTCCATTCCCATAGCTGCCTGCTAGACTTTGTGAGCATGAATCTTGGATTTTTAATAGGCAGCAGGAGCGAGATCTGGATGTACGTGATGGTGGTTATTTCTGTGATGTGGTTTTTAAATTCAGAATTATTTATTAGTTAAATCTGTTTCTATCTGTTGATGCCATCTGGTTTGTAGCCTTGGTGGAAAGGTTTGATCACTCTGTAGTAGGTGGCTTTGCTGGGCTGGGTGGTTGTGACTGGCAGATTTTAGTAGCAAGGGACAGCTGGGCTCTGCCCATGAGCAGAATTACCTGGGCTTTAACTGAGCAGTTTCAGAGCTCAGGAGCACTCCTGGAGCAGGCAGGTCTGAGAACAAGTGGGCATTTGTAAATCCAACTCTCCTCATGTCCCATGCAGCCGAGGAGGGAGTTCCATTGAAATGACAGACGACAACACCGCCATCCGTGCCCTGACGCAGTTCCCACTTCCCAAAAACCTCCTGGCCCAAGTGATTCAGATTGCAACCTCTTCCTCCACAGTCAAGGTAAGGCACTGTCTGACCCCTCCAGGGAGGAAGCTCAGAGGTTTCAAATAGAATCACCTTGCATGCTTTCTTTGGGCAGCAGAACTGGGGAGGGAAGGGAAGTTAAAACCAGGCCTAGAGAAAGCAGTGTGAACAGCAGAGAAAAGACTTTGTGGTGAGAACTGAGGGAATGTCTTAATAGAACCATGAGGAATGTTGCTCCTGAGGCCAGGGCAGAGGAGGAGCTGCTATCTGAATGAAGGAGGTATTTTCTCAGGTTTCTTTCCCCATATATCTGCCACAAGCACAAGTTTGTATTGCTGGGAGCAATGTGTAACTTCTGTGCTGATAGAATCTTTCCACAACTTGACTCTTGGCCGTATCCAGTGATCCCTGGGATGTGTCACCCACCTCCCAGAGCTCGTGTGCTCAGCAGAAAGGAGCTGAGCTGCACCCTCAGGCTCTCAGGGTGTTCCCCACAGTTGTCTGCTCTCATTTTGGCTTTGACAGCGCCTTGTGAACTGGGGGGTGGAGTTCAGTGCACTAACCTTCTTCTAGTGCTCCATTTAAAAAAAAAAAATCCAACAAAATCCAGCAAAAAAAGGTCCAGAGGGGCCACACAAGAGGTGACTGAGGTCACTGGGTTGGTTCAGCTGGAGCAGAGCAGACTGAGGGCAGAGTCAGCAGGGCTCCTCCCAAGGGACAGCTCCAATTTCTGCTCCTGTGACAGTGACAGCACCCAGGGAACAACTGGAGCTGTGCCATGGGAGGGTCAGGCTGGAGATCAGGTTAGATATTAGGAAAAAGATTTTTTCACAGAAAGAGTGATTAAGTACTGGAATGGCCTGCCCAGGGAGGTGGAGTCACCATCCCTGGATGTGTTTAAACAAAGACTGGATGTGGCACTGGGTGCTGTGGTCTAGTTGAGGTGTTGGAGCATGGGTTGGACTTGATGATCTTGAAGGTCTCTTCCAACCTAGAAATTCTGTGATTCTGTGAAAGGTTCTTCCCCAGAGCATGCTGGGCACTGCCCAGGCTCCCCAGGCAATGGGCATGGCCCTGAGGCTGCCAAAGCTCCAGGACAGCATTTGGACACCACTCCCAGGCACAGGGCGGGGTTGTTGGGGTGTCAGTGCAGGGCCAGAGGAGGGGCTGGGTGGTCTCTCCAGGCTCAGGCTGTCCCACAGAAGCTGCTGCTGTCGTTCCTGCAGGAGTACATGCAGTTCCGCACGGTGGGCACCAAGACCAAGATCTGCAAACTGACCCTGCGCTGGCCCTGCCCCATGACCTTCGCTGCCAAGGGCCGGCGCAAGGTGGAGGCCGAGAACAAGGCAGCAGCCCTGGCCTGTCAGAAGCTCAAGGTGAGTGTCCCTGGCTCCTGCATCCTGTGGGATGGATCCAGGCTCCTTCTGCTTCACTCACTGCCTGTGAGCCTGATAGGGGATGCTGGGAACATCCTGATCTTTGATTTGCTAGTGCTTCATTAGTTAATGCTTAATAAACATATATTGCCAAACCTTGGGATTCACAGTGTGCCAGAACCACACAACAAGAGGGTTTTGCAGTCATGGCTGCTGTTCCTCTGATGGGTCTGTTTGAGACCTTGCAAGTGTAGTATCAGGGCAGGTGGTTGGTTCTGGTCTGTCTGGTTCTCCAAAGTTGGAGTGAGATCATTTCTGGTTTCTTGCTGTGGCAGGAAAAGCAGGAATTGATGGATTTGGGATGGAAAGGAGTTGGCCTATCCAAACATGGGATCCAAGTGCTCTGTATCCCAGCCCTCGGTGTGAGCAGCCTCAGAGCTGATGGTGCTGTTTGCCTGTTCCCTGCAGAGCCTTGGCCTGGTGGACAAGAACAACAACCCCCTGAGCCATGCCATGTACAACATGACGTCCCTGCGGGAGCTGGGGGAGAACCAGAGGAAGCCCTGCCACATCAAAGTCCCTGAGGCCACCCTGCGCAAGATTGAGAACTACCTGAACCATGTAAGGCTCAGCCCCGAGGATCCCCTCTGCCTGATCCCATTTCACTTCAGGAATTGGATGTGTTTGACACCTTACAGTCAAACGTTGAGGGAATTCATGGTTTGATTGATGCCACAAAACCTGGTCAGTCTCTGATGCCCATTGGGAAGGGAGATCCTTTCTGGGCAGTGCTGTTCCCTTTTGGAAGACTCTGGGATTCTTAAGGTTGAATCCAAAAGTTGTGATTGATTAAAAGTTCAGCAACTTTTAATCCCATGAACATCTGGGCCAATGCTTTGATTTGTGTTCTAGACGATTCCTGACCTGTTGCTCCTTGTAGTTCTTCCTGTGGGATGTGAGAGTTCTGTTTTTTCTTTTGCCAAGACAGAACATTTCTGGCTTAGCCAAAAGCTTGTGTTTTGCATAAGTTATGTGTCTGGGTGGGGGTGTAACTTGATCGTTTCCAAAAGTTGTTTTTGAGGGACTGTTGCATTGGAGAGCTGAAGTTACTGCTCTGTGCCTGTCGGTTCAGGCAGCAGCACTGATACCCCTCCTGAAATA
Organism: Acrocephalus arundinaceus; assembly: GCA_021534815.1. Classification (NCBI taxonomy): domain Eukaryota; kingdom Metazoa; phylum Chordata; class Aves; order Passeriformes; family Sylviidae; genus Acrocephalus; species Acrocephalus arundinaceus. Next base: position 53,196,448 of record JAJEOU010000373.1, on the reverse strand, counting down.
GAGAATGCAGCAGGGAACACACAGAGGGCTTCCCAAATTAGTTCTCACTTTAAATAACCTCAGCTCAGAACGTGACCGAGTTACCTAAGATGTGAGGAGGCCTTGACAGAGCCTTGGCCAAGCCACACTGGCTGGGTCTGTTCCAGGCATTTGTTCTTTCTGTCCTTCTCAGGGCCTGTACTAACCTTGCTGTCCTTGCCAATTCCTCCCCTCTCCCAGTATCCCGTGGACATCAGGGAGTCCCGGCCCCGGATTGCTGATGACATGATGAACCTGACCAAGGAATCCGGTGCCATCAGCGATGCCATCACGGGGAAGACCTACATCCCCATGCTGGAAGCAGAGGAAGTGCGCCTTAGCCAGAACCTGCTGGCCTCTGGAAAAGGAGAGGAGCCTCCTGGCAGGAGAGCCACCCACTGCCAGTAGACCCTCACAAGGACACCATCCTGTCAGCCATCGAGCAGAACCCCGTGGTGGTGATAGCAGGAGACACAGGCTGTGGGAAGACCACGAGGATCCCGCAGCTGCTGCTGGAACACTACATCCTGGAGGGGCGTGGGGCACGCTGCAACGTGGTCATCACCCAGCCCCGCCGCATCAGCGCCATCTCGGTGGCCCAGCGCGTGGCGCAGGAGCTGGGGCCCAACATGAGGAAGAACGTGGGCTACCAGGTGCGGCTGGAGAGCAAACCCCCTGCCCGGGGAGGGGCCCTGCTCTTCTGCACCGTGGGCATCCTGCTCAGGAAGCTGCAGGGCAACCCCAGCTTGGAGGGAGTCAGCCATGTTGTGGTGGACGAGGTGCACGAGCGGGATGTGAACACGGATTTCCTGCTCATCCTGCTCAAAGGCATCCAGAAGCTGAACCCTGACCTGCGTCTGGTACTCATGAGTGCCACGGGGGACAACCAGCGCTTCTCTCACTACTTTGGGGACTGCCCTGTGGTCAAAGTGCCGGGATTCATGTACCCAGTGAAGGAATATTACCTGGAGGAGATCCTGGCCAAGCTGGGCCGACACCGGCACCGGCACTACGAGATCAAGGTGGGTGTGCACTGAGGGGGGAAGCTGTCCCCCTTGGATGGGGCTTCTGGCCTATCAGTGGGGGAGAATTGGGGCCTGGGACTGCTTCTGCTTCCCTGTGGTTGTTGGAGACTCTGCTTAGCTTTAATTCCATGCCAGTCCTCAGGTGAAGTCAGCTTAGCAGAACCCCAGAGTGTTCTGATTAAATTATGCATAAAGATGACTTGGAATTGGGGTCAAGTTGCTTTTGTCTCCCTTTAATGGGAAGTTAGATGTTTGAGTAGGCTGAGAGCTCATGGCAGTGTGTACACAGACACAGAGTTGAGTGTTTGCACACCCTGGGCAAGCCTGGCCCAGGACTGGGATGGTTGTGGCTTCCTGCACTGTTACCTCAGTGCTCACCTCCTGCATGACTGAATTCCCTGATTGCTGCTTTCTGCAACGGGTCTGACCCTCTGGAAAATGCCCTCCAGACATGTGCTGTGCTCTGGGTAATCCTACACCAGTGGTGGGTCATGAAGTCACAGTCACAGAGGTTGGCCGGCGTCTCCGGATGTTTTCTGGTCCAACCAGCTGGTCTGGAGTCTGCCAGCCCATTTTTCCAGCCTGGAGAGATCCTTCCCTGTGGCTGAGCAAGTGTCTGGAGTATCAGCCACTTCTCCCAGTCCTGGATCATCAGCAAACTCGCTTGGGGTATCCCATTGCCTCCAGGACATTCTTGCTGTTTCTGTCGTGGCAGGGATTTTATCTGAGCTTTAATGCTCTCTTCCAAATTCCTGAGAGCTACAGAAGCTGCTGCTCAGAGCCTGATGGATTTGAACTCCCAGGTGCACGTGGCAGTTTTGTCCACAAAAACCTCGTGGGAGTTCTGTTACTTGTGAGGAGCTGTTCAGCAGAGGTGCAGAGATCTGGACAGTGGGAAGGGGCTGTGGATTCTCTCTGGCAGCACTTGTGAGCAGAGCAGGTTCCAGATGGAGCCCAGAGCAGGCTCCTGGCTCCAAGTCCTGGGCAGGCTGTCCAAGTGCAGGTGTTTGCTGCCTGCAGGAGGTGTTTTGGAGCACCCCTGTGCTGTGCTGACCCCCCCTGACCTGCCTGTCCTGTCCTGTCCTACCCAGCAATCCGACGATGAGTGCGTCCTTGACCTTGACCTGATCACCGACCTGGTGCTGCAGATCGATGCCCACGGAGAGCCAGGTGGGTCCTGCCTCACCCTGAGCTCTTCCTTCTGCTGGGGGGAGAGAAAGGGAACTCCTGCAGAGACACCACAGTGCTGAGCCTCTCGTGCAAGGGCTCCTTGAACTCCTGCTGGTACAAGTGGTCAGGAGCCATGTGGCACAAGCAGATTCTGAGTCCTCTGCTAAGGGTTGGACTCCTCAGTGTCCTGGGCAGCTGTTCCAGGACTTGTCTGTGCTCCAGCACTGGCAGCCTTGTGCTGCACAATTACCTTTTATATTGGAGCCCCATCCCTGTCAAATACCCTTCCTGGAAGGTGAAGTGTTTAGGAAGAAGGCAGGAACTCTCAGGTGACTTCCAAGAGATTTAAGTGTTCCAAAGCTCCTGGGTATTCACTGTGGAACTCCAGGTAGCCTGGCTGCTTTCTGCCCTAGAAATGTGTCTCCAGCTGGGGAAAAGCACTTGGATTTGGAGGCTGTGTATTCCTAACTCCCAGTGTGTTCCAGGTGGGATCCTGTGCTTCCTCCCTGGCTGGCAGGAGATCAAAGGGGTGCAGCAGCGGCTGCTGGAGATGCTGGGCTCACAGAACAGCCGCTACCTCGTCTTGCCAGGTGAGAGGGCAGGGCCAGCCTCTTCTTCCCAGGATTTGGGAGAATCTGGGACAATTGGCTTGATTTGCCCCTTCTGCTTTGCTCTGGTACAGAGCTGGTGAGCTTTGATGTCCCAGCTGTGTAGTGGTGTGTGGTAAGTGTGAGTAACTCCTGAGTATGATCAAAGAGAGTGGCTTCCCACTTGCCTGCAGCAGTTTGGAATTGGGCAAGGGTAAAGCAGCTCAGTTCTGCACTGCTGTAGCTGCACGCTGAGCCTGCACAGAAGAGATCTCAGGACCTGTTCTGTGGGATGCAGGTGGAATCCGGAGCTCAGCTTTGATCAGTGAATTTAACATTCCTTGCCTCAGGAGGAAATTTATAACAAAAGCCAGCTTTGCTCTGCAAAGCTCTTAAGGGTTTTGGCATTTTTTGTTTGTTTTTTAGCAGCTCTGCCTATTCAGTGTCGATCCAGGCCAGGCAGGAGCAGAGCTTTGAGCAGCTGGGCTGTTAATAAGTGCAGGTGTAGTTTGGTGGAACGTGCCTGCTCTCCTCTGCTGGGAATTCCTGTGCAGCACTGAGCTGTGGCAGGGCAAAGCTGGGCTACAGGACACACAGGGGCCTCACTGAGAGCAAATCTGACAGAGTGGGCTCATGTGGCAGTGAGAATTCCATAACCCTGCCCCAAGGGACTTCTGAGGAGGGGCAGCTGCAGAACTGGACTGTGGGAGGGAGTGGAATTCCTGTCAGGGATATTCCTGGGGTGCCACCAGACTCTGGGACAGGAGATAAGCAGAGTTCCTGCTGCTGCTGAGCCACAGTTGAAGCAGCTGAAATGAGGCCTTCCCAAATGACTTGTGGAAATTTTTTCCTGCGATCTGGCTGGCAGGAAGCTGCTGACCACTGGCAGCTGGTGTCCCCATTTCTGCCCCCCATTTCCAGAAGCAGGAGGTGATGGCACAAGAAGCTCAGCTGGTCAGGTCTGACTCTGGTTTGATTTCCCAGTGCACTCCAACATCCCCATGATGGACCAGCAGAACATCTTCCAGAGGCCTCCCCCGGGCGTCAGGAAGATCGTCCTGGCCACCAACATCGCAGAGACCTCCATCACCATCAACGACATCGTGCACGTGGTGGACAGTGGCACGCACAAGGAGGAGCGCTACGACCTCAAGACCAAGGTACTGCTGCCTGCTGCCTCTGACTCCTTTGGGACACTCTGGAGCAAGGGCTGTGGTCAGAGGAACCTTTGAAGTGATGGAGCTGCTTCCCATTTGGCCCCTGAGGCACAGGCGTTGTTGTTTGGGGGAGAGTGTTTGACTCATCAGTGTTTGCTGTGTCCAAGCTCTGGGCCAGGCTCCTCATCAAATTCTGAGTTTTTTCAAACAAATTGAAGGTAAATCCTACTCCCTTCCCAACCTGTTTCACCATAGAACACCAGTAGCTTTTCTGTTTGCTTTTAGCCTTTTTCTATGATTTCATCAAAAACCTCTTGCTGGCCCTCAGGGCAGCCTGACCTGTTAGATCCTGCAGTTGTTTCCAGTTCTCCTGGCCCAGTCCCTGTTCCTCAGCTTTCTGAGGGGGATCTGCTGCCCCCAGGCCCATTCCTGGCAGTGCTGGGCCCTGAGACTGGGACAGCTCTTGTCTGTACACCTTGGCAACAAAGTGAAGGCAACTGTGCTGCTGCTGCTGTTGGGAAAAGGAATTCTGGCAGCATCCCTCTGTTCTAGAACATCTCTCCCAGGGCCAGGTGGCCATTCACACCTTGGAGCAGTTCTGGTTTAAACCCAACCCTTGGGTATTTGCAGTTTTATCCCAGTTCAGAATGGAGACCCCGAGGCAGGGCTGGGATGTGGAGCCCTGGGACGGGGCCTGGGACAGGTGTCCAGCAGGTGGCATCTGGGTCCCATCCATTGCTGCTGGATAGAGACTGGCACTGCAAGAGGCAGGAGGGTGGGAAAGGCTTCCCTGGCCCTTTGGGACCATTCATCAGTCGTGAGAGTCTGAGTTCTCTTGGCTGGCTGGAAAGATGGCAAAGGGAGGAATTTTGGATGTGGGCCTGGAGTGACAGGACAAGAGGGAATGGCTTCCCACTGCTAGAGGGTGGAGTTCGATGGGATACTGGGAAGGAATTCTTGGCTGTGAGGGTGGGGAGGGACTGGAATGGATTTTCCAGAGCAGCTGTGACTGCTGCTGGATCCCTGGCAGTGCTAAGCCAGGGACAGGGCTTGGAGCAGCTGGACAGCAGGAGGTGTCCCTGCCATGGCAGGGGTGAACGAGATGAGCTTTAAGATCTCTTCCAGCCCAAACCAGCCTGAAATCCCACAGGTGGGACAGGACAGAGCTGTGGGAGCACTCACCCCGCTCTGTCCCCACAGGTGTCCTGCCTGGAGACCGTGTGGGTGTCCAAGTCCAACGTGGTGCAGCGGCGCGGGCGCGCCGGGCGCTGCCAGTCGGGCTTTGCCTACCACCTGTTCCCGCGCAGCCGCCTGGACAAGATGCCCACGTACCAGGTGCCCGAGATCCTGCGCACGCCCCTGGAGAACCTGGTGGTGCAGGCCAAGATCCACATGCCAGAGAAAACGGTGAGTGCAGCACTGAGGGGCTGAGCAGGGTTCCACGAGCCCCAGAGTGCTGATTGATTGAGTTCTTGCTCTGCTAAACACGGTGCTGTCCAGGGAAGTTCAGAGTGTTTACTACATCCCTGAGGTTATAGAGTGTGTCTGAAGCATGAAGGAACAGAGAGGGCTGAGCTCATATCCCTGGAGGCAAACAAAAAGGGAATTGTGCTGCAGTCTGGGTTCCCAAGGGCCCTCACACCTGTATGGGAATCAGGCTCACTTTTTCCCTTTTCCCTTCCCCTGCTGTGTTGCAGGCAGTTGAATTTCTCTCCAAAGCTCTGGACAGCCCTGACATCAAAGCTGTGGATGAAGCTGTGATCTTGCTGCAGGAGATTGGTGAGTTAATTCTGTGTCCTGGAAACATCTTTGCTCTCTCCCTATGGGAAGTGGGACTTGGCACAGGCTGCTGTGGGGCAGGATTATCCCTGGATGGGAGAGCAGTTGATTGTGACTTTCCCAAATCACGTGCCCTGTGCTGTTTTATTTCCCACACTGTTTTGCTTTAAAATTGGGGATAACTTTCCAAGGTCAAAAATAATAAAGGGGAAGCAACAGAAAGAAGAGAACTGGTGATTTGGAGTTCAGAGGTGGGTGACAGAAGGAAGGGAAGGGTTGATCTGGAGTTCAGGGCTGGGCCTCGTTGATGGTCCTGTGGCTGTGACCTAAGCTCAGTTAGACCTGGGGGGTTCTGGGTGCTTATTGCAGCCCCCTGTCCTTGTGCCTCTTCTGGAGGTCACCCCAGCCCTCCCAGCCCTGGCAGTTCCCAAATCCCTGTTTTGGCTGCGCTGGGAGCTGATGGATGTGCCACACTGGTGGCTCTCCTGCAGGAGTGCTGGACCAGCGGGAAGCTCTGACCACGCTGGGCAAACGCCTGGCCCAGATCTCCACAGACCCTCGGCTGGCCAAGGCCATCGTGCTGGCCTCCATCTACCGCTGCCTGCACCCCCTGCTGGTGATCGTGTCGTGCCTGACGCGGGACCCCTTCAGCAGCAGCCTGCAGAACCGAGCCGAGGTGGACAAGGTGAGGAGCCCCCGGCACAGGTGGGGAGCAGGGCTGGGGCTGCCCGTGGCTCACGGGTGTCCCTGTCCCAGGCCAAGGCCGTGCTGAGCCGGGAGAGCGGCAGTGACCACCTGGCCTTCGTGCGGGCGGTGGCGGGCTGGGAGGAGGTGCTGCGGCGCAGGGACAGCCGTGCCAGGGACAACTACCTGCAGGACTACTACCTGTATGGGCCCAGCCTGCGCTTCATCAACGGTGAGTTCGGGCCATCCTGCCCCTCCCCTGGCCCCTGGCACAGGGAGGGACACAAATGGGCTGTGCTGGGCTGGTGACCGCTGGCTTTGGCCCAGGACAGATCTCCCAGTGCTGCCCTGCTGAGGTGACTCATTCCATGGGGGGAAGGAGAGGGTGAATCTCATCCCTGGGGCTGTCTCCTCCCTCCAGGCCTTGTCAAGCAGTTCTCTGAGAACCTCTACGAAGCCTTCCTGGTGTCGTCCCCATCCGACTGTACCATGCCCTCGTCCGTGTGTAACCAGTACAGTGAGGAGGAGGAACTGGTCAAGGGCGTCCTCATGGCTGGGCTCTACCCCAACCTCATCCAGGTACTGGCACTGCCATTGCTCCCCGGGGATGGCTGTCACAGCAGGTGGCACTGGGAATTGCTGAGGTGCCAGAGAAGCTTCTGCTCTCTCAGGAGTGAGTGTCCAAGCCAGGTGTCCTGCCCTGGGCTCTGGTCTGTGCTCCAGTGCTGTCCTGATCCCCACTCATGAGGAGTGGCCACCCTGGCTTGTGTGGGTCCATGCTTAGGTTCTCGTCACTTGGTTTGGGAGCCATGAAGTGGCATTTTTCTCATTTGCTGCCTGAGGTGGCATCGCCCTCCTCCTGTTTGCGGTGGCACTGGGTGACTGCCAGGTGTGCTCACCCCAGGAATGCACTCCACTAACCCATGGAGCTCCTGGGAGAGGAGGGACATCATCCATCATCCCCCTCTCTGTCAGAGGGTGGCTGTGGCTGTCAGGGCTGGTGCAGGTGTGTGACAGTCCCCTCCCATGGCAGGTGAGACAAGGCAAGGTGACGCGCCAGGGGAAGTTCAAGCCCAACAGTTACGCGTACCGGACCAAGGCCGGCACTGTGCTGCTGCACAAGTCCACCATCAACAGGTGGGTGATGGGGACGGGGGTCCTGCAGGGCAGGGGGGCTGTGTGGGGCCCTGCAGGGCTGACAGAGCTGCTCCTGCAGGGAGGCATCCAAGCTCTACAGCCGCTGGCTCACCTACTTCATGGCCGTCAAGTCCAACGGCGGCGTCTTCGTGCGCGACTCGTCCCAGGTGCACCCGCTGGCCGTGCTGCTCATGACTGACACCGACATCCACGTGCGAGGTCAGTGCCCCAGCCTGCCCCAGCTGCTCCCTGGCCCCAGCTCCTGCTTCCCAAGGCTCTGGGGCTGTGGAGGGGATGCTTTGTGAGCTGTTCCCTGCAGGGAGACAAAGCCAGCCCCGGCAGGCTGAGCCTTAGGGCTGTGCCTGATCATCCTGGGGGAAGGAGCTGAGCTGGCAGGATCCCAATAACACTTCATTTTACCTAAGTTTTATCTGATGTCCCCATACAGAGCTGCCAGCTGTGCAGCAAATGTGCAGCTCTCAAACTGAGGCCCACAGGCTCCATCCTGAGACCTGTAAGGCACCTTGCTGTCATTGGCAAGCGTTCCCTGCTATCACCGCTACACACAACTTAAAATCATCTGATTATTACAATTTGTGGTCCACACTCCATTTTATCCTTTATTTAATCTTAATGTCCCTGGGGATGTGTCCCTTCAGCCTGTGGGGTTTTGGCAGTGCTGCAGTCAGTCTCTGGTCCATGAGCTCAGTGGGGCTGTGCCATCAGTGGGAAACTGGGAGGATCCCAGTGCGTGCTCAGAGCTGCCTGGCTTTTATGGGAGCTGTTGGCCCAGTTGAGTCTCCAGACCAGGCTGAAAGGAGTGTGGGGAGGAGAGGAGCTGCCTCAGGGGCACGGAGGAGCCCCAGCAGCCCCTCACACGCTCTCCCTCCCTCAAGATGACGGCTGGCGAGCGACGGTGTCCCTGACAGACAGCGACCTGCTGGTGCTGGAGGGGGACTCGTACACCATCCGCCTGCTGCGCGACTTCCGTGTGTCCCTCTCCAAGATGGTGGAGACGTGCCTGTGCTACGAGATGGCCGCGATCCCCGGGGACCTGCACCACCAGCACAGCCAACTGCTCGACATCCTGGTGGATCTGCTCAAGGGCCCTCCCGGCAGCTTCGGCTCGTAGGCGGAGCCGCAGCCTCGTGTGGGGACTTGTAATTTGTATAAAGATGTTCACAAATGTTTATTTAAATAAAAGTTCTATTTATCCCTTGTGAAGTCATCTCTCTCCATCCTAGAAGATTAATGTTGTCTGAATCTCCTGCTGTCGGCTCCGTGCATGGTCACCGCGTGGGAAGAGCAGCGCAGTCCCGCCGGGAATGGACTGGGAGTGCCGACGGACCCCGGGCCGAGCTCCGTGGACGCCCACCCGCCTCCTCCGCCTGTCCCTGCCCGGGAACAAGGACACGGCTGCTGCTGCGGGCCCTCCTCTGCCCCCTCCCCACGGGGCCGCTCCGGGGCCAGAGCTGCTCCGGGCTCAAGAGGAGGACGGATGTCCCGGCTGTGCCAGGATGGTGGATCCAGCAGATCCAGCAGCTCCAGCAGGGAGGGGATCGCTGATCGTTTGTCTCTCCACGTGGAGGAAGCCCTGAAAGCACCGGATGGAGAGGAATTCCACGCGGGATCCCAGGGGCCCTGCCAGCCCCAGCACAGTCGTGGCGTCTGAGTGTGAGATGTGACTCGTCCTTCCCAACCTGCCTGTACTTCTCGTCCTCTTGAGTTGTTCCTATGAATTTTTTTTTTTTAAATTCCTGTTCTCCCCACGTGGAGGAGGCCGGATCCCTGTCCCTTGTGCAACACAGGACGTGATTGTAGCTGCCAGGCTGCCTGTGAGCGCTGCTCCTGCGGGAAGCCAGGAGCAGAGGCACAAAACCCTTTGTTTTCTATGAACAGGGACCATATTTCTGTGGAAGGAGGATTGCAACAGGCACAGCACTCACTGAGGAATCTGGAGTTTAACCCAGCTTTGCCTTGGATTCTCTGTCCGAAGAAGACAGTGACCTACCTCACAGGGCTGTTGTGAGGGTCGGGGTTTGTAATGGGAGCCCTCGGGCCCAGGGCTGTGCCCCCGGGGGTTTGGGCTCCTTTCTTTTTATTCCCATTTCTTACGCTCTTTGTACCTGCAGCCGGGAATGGGAGCGAGGCCGTTTCCACGGCGCCCCCCGGGGCCACCCTTTGGTTCTCCCAGTTCTACCATTTAAGTTACTGCTCATGGGCTTTCAGGCTCTGTGGCTGTGCCAGCACAAGGCCCGGGGGGCCCTTCCGAGGCTCCGCTGCCCTCGGAGTCCTGCAGCCTGGGGTCACTCCAAACTGCTCATCTTCATTTCACTTGCTTGAGGTTGTCACTATTATTTGACCGGTGTTTGTTTCTTTTGGCCTGTATAATGGGCAGTATGGTTTTCCCTTCCAGCAGGTTTAAAAAAAAAAAAAAAAAGGGAAAAAAAAAAGACAAAAAAAAAAAAAAAAGACTAAGCTATTGTCTAAATGGTTCCGAACTAGTGTGATATTGGGATACTTCCGTGGCTGTTATGTGATACTGGATCTTTTTACAACATAGATTAAAGACAATAAAAAGGGATAGAGTAGGAACTGCCTCTGTCCTCTTCATTCTTTTTTACTGGATTTTTTTTTCTGCAAAATTCGGAATTTTGTGCCTTTCCCTGGGTAGGGAAGAGCAGCAACAGCAGCTTCTCTGCTGGGAGAGGTGCAGAGCTGCCCTGGGGCTGTGGAGGAGTGAGGGGCTGCAGATACTGAGCCCAGGCACCCCGAGGGCACAGGGGGCTGGCATGAGGGAGGGCTGATGGGGGAGATTGTCCAGGTGAAACCAGCCCACGTGTCCCAGTGCCCAGAGCTGCCACCCCAGTTTGTCCCAGTGCTGCCCACCCCAGTGTGTCCCAGTGCTGCCCGTGCCCAGGGGAGCTGAGGCTGGCTGGAGCTGGGGGTGTTTCCACAGCTGCGCTCAAGGAGGGGCAGAGGAGCAGCTGCTCCAGGCACAGACCTGGAATTCGGCTCCCAGTGCTGTTTGAGTCTCAGGTCAGGTCCGAGCCAGGTGGGAAATCTTTTCTTTATCTGTGCGTGGCCGGGGAAACCTCCTGGGAGGTGCTGGTTCCCTCTGGCTGTGCCAGCTGTGCCATGGGCACCGAGGCTCCCACAGCCACAAAACCCCCTGAGCCCAAGCTTGAGGAGCAAAGCCAGGGATGGGATTCTGTGGCTGAAATCAGAGACACCCAAACTCCTTCAGTCCCTTCCTCAGCACCACTTCAGGTGTCCCCAACCGTGCCACCGCCCCCCGCCCGGCCCCTCCCGCCCCACAGAGTCACAGCAGCCTGAGGAGGAACATCTAGAAGCTTTATTTCAACCCTTTACAATAGTAAGAATCACAACATCAAGTCAGGAAATGTTGCTAAGGAGACGACGCTCTTACAGCCCCCGGGGAGGGGAGACACAAAGGCAGAAGCACCCGAAGGGTTCCCCCGGACCCCCAGAGCTGTTGTCTCACACCGAGCACGGACCTCCCCTCCCCAGCCCTGCCTCCCCCACCACGGCGCAGGGACAGCGGAGTCTCCCCCTCCTCGGGCACCCCCTGCAGAAAAATCCTATGACACAAAATAATAATAACAACACGTCACATTTAGAGAACACGTCACGCGCTGCTCACGCCTCACAAACAGCCCGGTGAGGTAAAATTGAATCCCCCCCACCTTTGCAGATGGGGAAACTGAGGCAGAGAGGTTGAGTGGCTTCCCGAGACCACGGAGGGAGCCAAGAGCCGGGATCACCCTCCGGGGGGTGCCGAGCCCCGAGCCCTCCCCGGCCGCACCGCCCCCGTTCCGCGGTCACCCCTCGCTCCTGACTCGGTGCTCTGAGTTACGGGACAGCGGCAGCTGCGGGCGCTGCCGGGGCTGCGCTGGGACGGGGGCGGTGGAGCCTCGAGTGCGAGGAGGGCGGAAGGCGAACGCTGCCTGGGGCAGGGAGGAGGGAGAGCCGGAGCCCTTCAGAGCCCTTTCCATGCTGCTGCTGCTGCTGCTGCCGCCCGGAGCCTCCTCCGCCCTCCCGCCGGCTCCGCGGCCGCTCGGCCTTGGGCGGACGCTTCTCCTGCCCCGGCAGCCCCGTTACCCCGAGAACGCCACCGACAAAAGCTCCAAGAAAACTAGAAATTCTGCCTAAACACAAACACGCGAGGGTCCCGGAGCCCCTCTCACACACTACGCGGGGGGGACAAGGCGAGGGGCAGCGTAGAAAAACTACATTCAGTTTGCGGCCGGGAGCCGAGCAGGAGCCACGCGTGGGGCGGCCGCGGCCTCGAGCCCACAAACAAACTCGGTTATTCAATGTTGTTGTTCAACAGTGTAAAAAGCCCAAAGGAACTGTTTATGTGCCACTGATATGCCGGGAGGCGCCGGGAACCCCAGCCCCGCCGGGATGGAGCTCGCAGCCAGCCCTGCCCCGGCCCCGCCGCTTCCCCACCACCCCTCGGGCAGCTCAGCCCCTCGGCAGCACCGCTCGCCTCGCCCTGAGCTCCGCAAAGGCCTTTGCTGATTGAGCGTCCTGCCCGGAGCGAGCGCCCGGTCCCGCTCAGCCCTGCCCAGCCCAGAGCCCCCAGCGCGGCCAAAGCCGGGACCCCGGCGCCAGCTCGGGACAGGAACGTGTACATTCAACTCGCATCTCATTCAGAGCACAACTCCTCTTTCCCCCCGGATTTCTGCCTCCAGCCCCTTCCCACGCGGCCCCCCAGCAGCGTTTGGGGTCTCAGCACTGCCCAGCCCATCCCACCTCTGCAGACAGGAAACCAAAGTCATTCCCAGCGCACGCGGCTCCTTCCCAGCCTAGCAATATGTACAGCTGCTTCCTCGAAATAAAATTAAAAAAAGAAATCCGTATTAAAACTGAAGCTGTCCTAGAAACACCACGGCAAACTAGTGTATCTGGATTTAGTTCGTCAGCTAAACACAGGCACAACAAGTGTTAGAGAAGTGGCACAGAAGCACAGGCCGGGGGCTCAGCTGGGTTTGGGCAGGGACAGCCGGGGCAGCCGCAGCCACCACGGCCCGGCCACGGGAAATCGGGAAATCCCAGGAAAGCGGTGCAGGGAGGAGGTGACATCACTGTCCCTTTGCAGCGGGGCAGGGCTCGTTTGCTTTTTGCAGTCTCAGAAGATAAAGTGCAATGTTGCCACTCGCCTTCCTCCTGCAGTCCCTGAACCGGGACTCGGCTGCCTCCCTTCATCCAGGGCCTCACCTGGGATATCCCAGGGAATCTCACCCTGGGATAACCCGGGGAATCTCACCCTGGGGTATCCGAGGAATCTCATCCCAGGGCACCCAGGGAATCTCATCCTGGGGCACCCTGGGAATCTCATCCTGAGGTATCCCAGGGAATCTCATCCCGTTATCCCAGGGAATCTCATCCCAGGATATCCCAGGGAATCTTATCCCGGGGCACCCTGGGAATTTTATCCTGGGGTATCCCAGGGAATCTCATCCTGGGGCACACAGGGAATCTCATCCCTGGTATCCAAGGAAATATCATCCCAGGATATCACAGGGAATCTCATCCTGGGATGTCCCAGGGAATCTCATCCCTGGTATCCAAGGAAATATCATCCCAGGATATCACAGGGAATCTCACCCTGGGATATCCCAGGGAATGTCATCCCAGGGCACACAGGAAATCTCATCCCAGGGCACACAGGGAATCTCATCCTGGAGTATCCCAGGCCACCACAGGCCTGGGGTGCCCCAGGCAGAGCAGCAAGAGGAACGCCACATCTCAGCCTCCACCTCCTCTTTGGTTGCCCACGAACATTTCTGGCTGCTGCCCATCGGCACAAACGCTGCTCCCTGCCCGGCCCGTGAGCCTGGAGCTCGGCTCCAGCCCGGGCCAAGGCCACCCTGGCTGCTCACAGGCCGGGAACCAGGAGGCTCCAGCCGGGAACCAGGAGGCTCCAAGCGGGGAACCAGACTCCAGGCTGGGAACCAGAAGGCTCCAGGCTCAGAACCAGGAGGCTCCAGGCCAGGAACCAGACTCCAGGCCGGGAACCAGGAGGCTCCAGGCCGGGAACCAGGAGGCTCCAGGTTGGGAACAAGGAGGCTCCAAGCCGGGAACCAGGAGGCTCCAGGCTGGGAACCAGGAGGCTCCAGGCTGGGAACCAGGAGGCTCCAGGCTGGGAACAGGCTCCAGGCTGGGAACCAGGAGGCTCCAGGCTGGGAACAAGGAGGCTTCCAAGCCGGGAACCAGACTCCAGGCTGGGAACCAGGAGGCTCCAGGCTGGGAACCAGGCGGCTCCAGGCTGGGAACAGGCTCCAGGCTCACTGTCCTGCCGAGGGGCTCACCCTGCTCCTCCCTCTCCTCTCTTCCAATTTTTCCCTCAATTCAAGTGTTGGAAAAAAAAAAAATCAACCGAACCAAAGGCAAGGCTGCCAAGCTGAAGCTGGTGTGTAGAATTTAGCAGTAAAGAAAAGAAGGAAGCGTCACGGGAGGGCAGTGATATATACCGGGATCCAGGGGATAACGGGGGCTGCGGGGAGCGGGGTCGGCTCCAGCTCCGCGGCCGCTCCGGGGCACGCCGGGGACACACAGGGAGGGCAGGGAGGGACGGCACGGCCGCCTTCCCCGGCTGGGATCAAAGGGATGTGGAGGGGAGTGGAGAGGTGGGAAGGAGGAGGAGGAGGAGGAGGAAGACAAGAAGAGGAAGGGAAGCATCGGGAGGTCTCTGGGTATATATAACCGCCCCTTTCAGGTGCAAATCTGCATCGCTCGTTTCAATTTGTATTCGGATGAAAAAGCACTTATGAAACTACCAGACGACTTTGATGCAAACTAGTACATTTTAATGCCATTTTATTAGAAACCATGCAAACTTTAATATAAAAAATACAAGTGCAATAAGAATCTTGTGTGTAAATACAGATTCCGAGTTATCGTGTCGTTGTCGGCTTCCCAAAGAAATCCTCCCACAAGCACGAGAAGCTGCAGGCTTCCCTCTGTCCCCTCCTGGAGCAGCCCCCCTTAGCACACGCCTGGTTCAGTTCTCTTTGATCCCAGTGTTTTTTGTTATTCTGCCTTTTTTTCTTTTTTTTTTTTTTCTTTAAATTAGTCTGACCATCCAAGAACACTTTTGTTTTTCTTTTGTTTTCATTTATTTACATTTCTTTTCTTTAGTGTCATTTGAAACGAGGAGCTCCAAGAGTGGTTAAAAAATCTCCTTCCTAGTCAGAGCTGCAACTCCCTGGCACCAACCCTGCCCCGCTGCCCCGCCGAGGGCTCCGGGCTCAGCCCGGGATGAGCGCTGCCCTTCCCTGCTCCTGCTGCTCCTGCCCTGCTCATCCCGGCCTCGCTCGGGTCCCCCCATCCATCACCCCTAAAACCACACACCCCACACACCCCACACGCTCCCCACACCCCCACGGACCTGCTGCAGCCTCGGAACTCCCGGCCTGCGCCCTCCCATCCCCATCAAGGCCTCCTGCTCCCTTCCAAGCCCCTGGAAAAACGGGAAAAATCCCAGGGCTCGGCCGTGCCGTTAATAAATAAACCACCTTTGCAGAAGGCACCCCGGGGAGGGCTCGCGAGCATCAATTAACACATCTCGAGCATCAATTAACACATCTCGAGCATCAATTAACACACCTCGAGGTCAACACAGGCTCCACCTGAGCTCTCACAGCAAGTTTGCCCTTTACACATTCCTGTGCCTTTCGTTCCGGACATGGCTTAAATCCCATGAACTCGCTCCATCGTTTTAAAATATTAAAAAGAAAAACCAAAAAAAAAAAAAAACCCCAAACAACAACAAAGAAGTTACAACGGCTGGATATGTCAGTAAGAAGCCAGCACGGCAGCAGCGGTTAAATGTCCCTACTCTCCTACGGGTCGGAAAAGAAGGAAAGAGAAAAAGGAAACTTAGCACGGGTTCGAACACGATAAATCATCAACACTTCGTCACAAAGAATAAAAGGTTCAAGTCAACAGTTAAAACAGCCTAACGAGTGTGGAGGGGATTTATCAGCATCCCACAGGCGGCAGAAACTGAAGCGGCGAGGAGGGAAAGTGGGTTAAAAAAAGAGACAGAAAGAAAGATCACAGCTTATCCCTGTTAACTCGGCCCGGCCTCAGCCCGCACCCGCGGGGCTCTGCTCGGCTCTGCCCCGGCCCCGACGCGACACCAACACTCCAGAGTCCCCCCAGGCCGGCGGGACGGGCAAGGAGAGCGAGGGCAGCCCCTGCCCGGCCCCGAGGGACCCTCCCCAGCCCGGGCGGAGGGGCCCGGCCCGCGGAACATCGTCCCCTTCTTCCCACCTAAAGGCAGAGCCGGGTTAAGAGAGCCAAGCTGGGGTCCGGGGCGGAGCGGGGCCGGGGGTCACAAGCCTTGCTGGGAGGGCGCGGCCGGCGGCGGTGACGGGGACGCGACGGAGCCCAGGCTGTCGCTGGCGGAGGTGCTACGCCGGGGGCAGGTGCTGCTGGAAAGGGTGGGGGGGTTTGGAGACGACGATTTCCGCTCCGTGGTCTGTTCGAGCCTTGGCCTTCGCACGGAACGTCAGCTTGTGAGACTCAATCTGCAGCGACACAAGGGCACGGGACAAGGGGACACGGGGAGAGGAGGAGACAAGGGACAGGAGGGGAATGGAAGACGATACCATAATGTCATCATTAGATGCCTGGAAGATAAAAGGCAATTTTTTGAATTAAAAGAAAGGTACGACAACCCTGCAGACGTCGCTACCAGCGGTCGGGGGGGCTGCGGTGACAGCGACGCCGCCGTGCCCGGGCTGCCGGGCTCCCTCCCCCCGGCTCCGGGCGGGGCCCGCCGGTACTTACTTGTTTCTTGGATGTGAGTGTCGAGGCTCTGCATTTCCCTTTGGTCGGCGGTGCTGAGGGCGGCCAGGGCCGGCCCCACGCCGTTCTCCCGCAGCGCGGGGGCCGCGGGCGGCGCGCCCGGCCCCGGCCCCGCTCCGTTCGGCGGCGGGAGCTGCGCCGGCTCCGCGCCGCCCTCCGCCTACAATGACAACCGGGCACGGGGTCAGTGGCGGGGCTGGGGAAGGCGGAGGGGACGGGAGGTGATGGCAGCGGGAATTTCTGCTCCCGGGACGGCAAATCCTGCCCGGCCTGAGGGGTCTCACAGACCCCGGGGATGCTCCGAGTGTGCTCGGGGCATGGAGATCAGCCCTGCTCCCAGCTGGGACGGCCTGGAACGGCCTGGAACGGCCTGGAACGGCCTGGAACAGCCTGAACTGCTGGCACAGGGGCCAGGGAATGCCAAGGACAAATCCTTGGGGTGAGGGCTGGCGTGGGGTCACTGCTGTGACACTGAATCGTGACCTGGGGACACCCACAGCAGCTGTGGCTGCCCCTGGCAGTGTCCAGGCCAGGCTGGAGCAGGTTTGGAGCAGCCTGGGACAGTGGGAGGTGTCCCTGCCCATGGCAGGATGGAATGGGATGATCCTCATGGTCCCTTCCATCCCAAACCATTCCAGAATTCCCTTTCTAACACCTGGGGGGTCCCAAAGCAGGCAGGCCAAGGTCTCACAGGGAGCCCCTTTTCCCTGGGTGCTGAGCTGTGACCCAGGACTGTGACCTCAGAGAGAATCCCAGCCTGCTCTGACCTCACTCCAGAGCTGCTCCCACCTGGGGGCAGCACCTTTGGGTGGCCCTGGAGGAGAGCTGAGCCCTCCTGCCCTTGGAGAGGAGTCTGCTGCCCTGGGGGATCCACTGGGAAAGATCCTGGGACAGCACCAACACTGCTGGGCAGTGTCACCCCAGAGAGGGGGAAAACACTCCAAAATCAGATTAAATCTGACCAGGAGACATTCTGGAACGTGGGTGACAGCACCATCACCAGCAAACAGCACCAGTGTACAGAGCAGGCACTCCAGCTCACTGCAATTCTGTTACAGAAAGTTCCAGAACCCTCCCAAGGCAGCAGCAGCTTCTCCAGCTCCTTCCAGCTTTCCCTGAGCCATGATCTGCCAGGATGGAGTTTCCAGACAGGGCTGGAGACAGGAGGATCCTGAGCAGTTTGGCCATCCCCCTGCCCTTGCTTGCCAGGAATGACTGAGCACAGGATCTGTGGGCTCGGGAATCCTGCTGCCCCTCAGAGCACCCAGGGTTTAACACAACAGCTCCAGCACTGCTCTGAGCCTTCCTACACACAGAGCCTCAACCAACCAAAGCTGGGACAACCAGGGCATCCCAGTGCCTGGAGGGGTTTGTCCTGTGTCTGTCTGTCCTGCTGGCAGCTCTGAGGCTGCTCCCAGAGGAGTTTTCCCATTTAGAAACAGCATCCTCTCAGACCTCACATTTGGAAAGGGATTTTTCCTGAGGGTCTGGAGTGGCAGGACATGGGGGAATGGCCTTAGGCTGAAGGAGAGCAGGGTTAGATGGGATCTTGGGAAGGAATTGTTCCCTGTGAGTGGGGAGGTCCTGGCACAGGGTGCCCAGGCAGCTGTGGCTGCTCTGGGTCCATGGAAGTGCCCCAGGCCAGGTTGGACAGGGCTTGGAGCAGCCTGGGACAGTGGGAGGTGTCCCTGCCATGGCAGGGTGGCACTGGATGATCCTTGAGGTCCCTTCCAGCGACTCCCTGAGCACAATTCCCATCTCCCTGGGGTTGTGCCAGGCCCACACATCCCTCAGGGAGGGAATGTCCCCTCCCTGAGCACAGATGTCCCATTGCTGCAGCCAGACCTGGAACGTGCAGAGCCAAGGCTGGGGACAGTTTGTGTTCTGTGGGAGAAGGGATGGATGAATCAGAGCCATGAGAGCTGCTGGGCTCTGCTCTCATCCTCACACAACCAGGGCTGAAGGACTGGGCTGGACAGATCCCTTCCAGCTCAGGCTATTCCATGATGCTGTAAATGCTCCCAAGGCTGCCAGGTGCTCTCTCCCAGCACAGAGCACGTGGATCTCACCAGCTTTCACTGGGGTGAAGGCTCCTGCCAGCCCCTCTGCTGGGCTCACAGCTTGGAGTGATCCCTGCTCCCACATTCCAAGGGGCAGATGGGAGATGGGCAGTGCCAGCCCTCGGGAATGCCCAGCAGGGTCAGGCACCCCGAGGTGGGTCCAGCTCTCTCCTTTCCAGCCATCCTCATCCTGGGCTCCAGCCTCACTCCTGGAGAGCACAGCAGAGGCCCCAGAAGAAGCCAGGAGGCTGGAACAGGCTGTGGTGGAGGAGCTGCACTTCAGGAACAGCAGAAGGACAAGAACTGGATCAAAACCATTCCCTGGATGTGTCAGATCCCTGCACTCACCTTGACGGCTCCTCCGGCCGGCGCGTGTCCCACGTTGTCCAGAGATCCCACTTTGGCCTGGGCCTTCTCCTTGAAGTTCAGCTTCTGGTTCTCGATTTTGACATCTCCTCCCCTGCAGGGACATGGAGCAGGGCTGAGTTTGGGGCAGTCCCACCCAGGTGTTCCCATCCCCACCCCAGAGCTGCTGGGGACTCTGTGGAGGAGGGACAGGACAAGTTCCACAGCCACTGGCTCAGCTTCTCTCCAGGAAAAGTTTTGGTTTCAAACTGGAAGACCAAAGTTGGTGATTTCCTCAGCAAACAGGGCCCTGGGGAATGCTGCACATCCAGAAGGATGGAGAGATCCTGCCAGGATCTGCTCCTGAGGCTGCCTCCTCCACCAGAGGTGTGACATGCCACCCCCACCAGCCCTCACTGCTGCCATTCCAAGGGTGACTCCTGCTCCTGTCCTTGTCCTTGTCCCTGCCCAGGCCTGTCCAGCTCAGCCATTTGTGCATTCTGCATTTCCAGGACACTCCTGCTGCTCTGTGTCTCTGCCTTCCTGCCCTCCTTATCCCTTCCCCTGCTGCTCCAGCCCTGGGATCCCCGCATCCCTGCCTGCCTGGACAGCCCCTCCCTGGCACACCCGAGCTGCAGGAACACTGCAGGCTCCTCATGTGGAGGTCAGAAAAAGAGCTGCAGAATTTTAGCAAGGTTTTTTCCAGAATGGAATAAATTCCAGAATGCTGCAGTACCCATTAACCACAGAATACAGAATCCTGGGATGGGCTGGGTTGGGAGGGATCTTAAGGATCATCCAGTGCCACCCCTGCCATGGGCAGGGACACCTCCACTGTCCCAGGGTGATCCAAACCCTGTCCAACCTGGCCTTGGACATTTCCAAGGATCCAGGGGCAGCCACAGCTGCTCTGGGCACCCTGTGCCAGGGCCTGCCCACCCTCCCAGCCAGGAATTCTTTCTCAATATACCACCCATCCCTGCCTCTGGGCAGTGGGAAGCCATTCCCTTGTCTGGCACTCCAGGCCTTTGGAAGTCAGCTCTCCCCATCTTTCTTGGCTCCCTTCAGGTCTTGGAAGGCCACAATGAGGTGACCCCAAAACCTCTTCTCCAGGCTGAACAACCCAGTTCTTTCAGCCTTTCCTCACAGGGGACTGTTCCATCCCTCTGACCACAGAGGTGCCTCCTTTACTGACAAATCAGACTGTGCACAAACCCATAAATTAGAATCCTGGATCTTAGGATGATTCCACCCCCCTACATGGACAGAGCCACCTTTCCCTGGCTGCAGTCCATATCCCAGCAGCTTCTCCAAAGCTCAGCTGAAGTTTTGCTAAGCACAGCGACATCATTAAAGCCTCAGCCCCCCTCTGCAAGCCTGGCATGGCCAAACGGTGGAAACCAAGAGATCTGGTCCAAGCAGGCCAGTTAAACCCTCAGGGAGGTGCTGGCAGGGTGGCAGTGCTGCCAGCAGGCCTGGACAAGGACAGGGATTGTCACTCCCAGCTCGTTATTTGCCAGCACTGAGCCCGCAGAGGTCGCGGCCGTGGCACCGCGTTCCCAACGCCGGGAGCGAGGGGCTCCTGCAGGAGGGGAGCTGCTCTAACCTGGGGAGGCTGCAGGGGACTCCCAGAGGGGACAAAGAGCAGCCTGTGGTGCTTGTTCCCAGCCCTGGGCAGTGAACTCTGTCCCACTCTGTCCCTCGTGCGTGGGCAGCGTTCCCGGCTGGAAAAGTGTCCCAAGGGCCAGCCAAGGTCACTGAACTGAGCATCCCTCAGGACAAGCCAGGGGCCTCCAGCTCCCTGGGGACAGACTGGGGAGAAACCTGAGATTGCCAGGAACTGAGGCAGAGCAACTGCTGAGTCTCACCAGGCATTCCCACACACTCATCCCAGGAAATTCATCAAAGGGCCAGAAGGGTTTCACGTGAGGCAGGAGCTGCCACAGACTCCAGGCTAAAAGGATCCTTGTAGGTGCTCTAAAGAACTGGAGGGAATTTCCTTTATCCTTCCATGTTCCATGAATATCTTGGGATGTTCTGAGTGCCCCAAAGCCCTCTGTGAGCATGGATGAAGCTTCCTGGAATGATCATGGAAGCATCCATGTTTCCTTCTCAAAGGAGCAGGAAAAGCAGAAATGAGTCAAAGCTGTTGATTATCTTCACAGGCAAGAGGACATCCCACATCTCCTAATCCCTCTCTCTGCTCATGAAACCACCAGGAATTGTGGAAGAAACATTTTTAGGAATTTCCAGAAGCACTGGGGACACCCCTTGAAAGCAACAAACCCCTTAAACTATTCCAGTCCCAATTCAGGACTGCATTTAAGGGACAAAATTTACAGACAAATGAGGAATGGTAAAATTCCTACCTGGCTTATGCTTGATATTTGCTTTAGATCCACACTTGGAGGACACTTTGGAAAGGTCGACTTTCTTGTTCTGGATCTGCACCTGGAGAGACAAAAAGCAGCAGCTGAGCACAGAGAAACCTCTGCAGACTCTGGAGGCCTAAAGGGCACCTCAAGCACCACGCTGTGTTTTGTGAGCCTGTGCCCCTGCTCTCCCATGTTATTCCTCCTGCAGATTCCCAGGAATCCTTCCTGGGCATTCCAGCAGCCCTGGGGTCACTCTGAGCCAGGGGGTGACAGTGAGGGACAGAGCTGAGAGCAGGGAGCAGGACAGGGACAGATCCAAGCTCAGGGCACAGCCACAGGACACAGAAACCCTGGGAACAGGGACAATAAAGCCAACCCCACTGTCACAGTCCCCACACGGCTCCTGCCCAGCCTGGGGACACAGCCATGGCCTGGGCAGTGCCACCAGGCCTGGGGTCACCTCACAGAGCCCCTGCTGCAGGGCCAGGGCTGTGCCACCAGCTCCAGCCCTGCTCTCCACCATCATGTCCAGCCTGGAGAGGAGAAGCTCCAGGGAGAGCTCAGAGCCCCTGCCAGGGTTTAAAGGGGCTCCAGGAGAGCTGGAGAGGGACTGGGGACAAGGGATGGAGGGACAGGACACAGGGAATGGCTTCCACTGCCAGGTAGATGGGATTTTGGGAAGGAATTCCTGGCTGGGAGGGTGGGCAGGCCCTGGCACAGGGTGCCCAGAGCAGCTGTGGCTGCCCCTGGATCCCTGGCAGTGCCCAAGGCCAGGTTGGACAGGGTTTGGAGCACCTGGGACAGTGGAAGGTGTCCCTGCCATGGCAGGGGTGGCACTGGATGATCCTTAAGGTCCCTCCACTCAAAGCAGTCTGGAATTCTCTGAGGGATGGTGGTGCCCAGATGGAATGTCCTGCTCCAGGAATCCATCCCTCTCAGAGACCAAGGCCAGTGGTGAGAGCAGCCACCAGCTGGAACCTGCAGGTTCAGAAGTTCTGCTCCAGGTCAGTTCACAGAGGAAATGCAAGGATTTCCTTTTGGATATGACAAGGATTCCTTCACCCACCAGCTGCTCTGGATTTATGAGATTTCAGATAATTGCCAAACTCCTAGGAAGCAGGATGCCTGTGGCAAGGAGTGCAGGATGCTGCAGGCAGCAGGACAGCACAGCTGTCACAGCCCCATGTCCCCAGCTCAGTGACACCCTCAAAAGGTCAATCACAGACCCTGATTTCATTTTCTCAGGGGTTCTAACGTTGTTACCACTTTAATCACCAGTCCTTGCTTGCTCAGAACTGAGATTAAATTAATTTCACAGAATGCACTTTGAAATCCTGCTGTTTGTTACCAGCTGGGACTCCTGACCTGAGACCCAAACTGTCCCATGTTGGAAGGGTTTGTTTGTGGGACTTCTGGCAGGAGCTGGGTTTGCATCCTGGGATTGCACTCAGAGCCAAACACAGACTCTGGTGCCAGAAATAAACTTTGGAAGTTTGACAGAGGCTCAGGTGGGAAGTGTGAGCCTCAGCTCTTGTTAGATTTCTGTCTCTGAACACTTCCCAATCCAGCCAAGCAGGCTGAGCCAAAGGACAGGGACAACACATGGACACTCCAAATTCCCTTCAGACCTTCACCACCACAGACACTGCCTGCACTTCGTAAAATCTACCTCTCTACTGCTTCCTGTGAACAGAAAGCTTGGTCAAAGCTTGGACTCCATGGTTTTTTAGATCTTTTCCAACCACAGTGGTTCTCAGAGTGGGAAATACTAAACAAAAAACATCAAAAGCTTTTCCCCAGGAACCTGAATTATGTTTGTGTTGAGGTATTTCTGGTGAGTGTAATGTGAGCAGGAACAACAGCTTCTGCTTTTGGGCATGGCTCCTGGGGAATCTTGGCATGGAGAAGAAATTGTCTCCTTGGTAGAGGGCAAAATGGGCACCTGAACAGAGACCAGCCTTGGGTGGGGTGGCAGGACAATGCCATCCCTGGAGTGTCCCAGGTCAGGTTGGACAGGGTTTGGAGCAGCCTGGGGCAGTGGAAGGTGTCCCTGCCCATGGCAGGGGTGGAACTGGATGAGCTTTAAGGTCCTTTCCAACCCAAACCATTCCATGTCCATCAGTTCTTCCAGAGCAACCCTAAAGCTCCATCAGGAATTGTTTCTAAACCACAACACTCCTGTCCACAGGATTCCTAAAAGCTCTAACTGAAGGCACAGACCAGAACAGACCTTCCAGACACACCCAGCTGGGAATTAAACACTGGGAATTCTATCAGAAGTGATCACCACAACTTCTTGAGCAAGAAAACATCTTGGAAGAGGTCACTAAAGTCACAGTGCTCCAAAGGGAGTGGGAAGATACAAAAATGAATAAAGGGAAAATAAAGTTTTGGGAAGACAGACTGAGCACTCACATCCTCACTGCCAGTGCTGGAGGGTTGGGAATGCTTGCCTGGAGCTGCTCTGGGAGCATTTGGAAATGAGTTTTTGGCTCTGAAAACCCAGAATAAAGAACTGCTTAAGTAGTTGAGCAAGGAGCAGAACTGCAGTGGTGAAAGGAGAGTGTGGGAGAGCAGAAGAGAAGGAGAAAGCAGGGACACAGCTGTCCCCAGGGCTGGGAATGCCTGGCACTGAGGAAAAAGGACAGGATGGTGAATCATGAGCAGAAGGACACTTCAGTGACGCAGTTAATGAGGCAAGGAAAGATTCCCCCACATTTCAGCCCCACTTCTGGTAGCCTGAAAGAACAGGAAAGGCCCCTGTGAGGCTCCTGAAAAGCTGAAGAAGGTAAAGAAGGCAAAACTGAAGTGGTTTATAAAATAAAGCTCCTTGGAGTGCATGGACAGGGAAATGCCACCAGCTGCTCCAGAAGCTGTCAGCAGTGTGGCCAAAGGCTCTGGGACAGGCTGGGGGACAGGAGCAGATGGAACAGGCAGCAGGAACAGAAACGGGGCTCAAAAACACCCTGAGGGCTCCCCACTGACACCAGCATCTCCAGATATCCTGTGTGAGCATTTCCATGGGAAACCCTCCCATAAACATGGTGTAAATCATGGAAACAGCAAGTGAGAGCCACAAATCCCCAATCCCCAGACAGGAGGGCAGCAGGGATGTGGGAAGGGTTCAGGATCTGTCTCTGGCCACACTGACAACCAACCTGGAGCTTGTTAAAAACCCACATTTGGTTGCCACTTGCTAAGGTTTGTGGAAAGATCAGTCACAGATTTGTGGAAAGATCAGTTTGGACATGGATTTCCCAGGAAAAGTGACCCCCAGCTGGCTGCACAGCCAGGTCCTGAGCAGGGTTTGTGTCACTGGAGCAGACTTTGACCAGACACCCTGGGCACCTCACCTGCTGTGACATCACTGCTGAGAATCCAGGATATTTAAACACCTCTGGAAAAACTTCCTTGGGCTCAAACCCTTCAGTGTGTTTGGAACCACCCAAATTTTGCATTCCTGAACCTGTCCTGTGCCAACAGCCCAGCCCAGCCCTGCCCCAGTGAAATGAGCCCCCAGACCATGTTTGTGCTCTCCCAGGCTGTAGGGTCTGCACAGTTAACCTGGGTTGCCTGGAGCATCCAACACCCCAAACCAAGCTGCAGACACCACCAGATTAACTTTCTATTTTAATAAGCTCAGCCCTGCTGCCAGAGATACCAGCAGCCTTTAAATTTAGAAATTAATCACAGCTCAAAGGTTAAGTCCCAGAGTCTTTGCCTGCTCCAAGGTCCCTTTTATGAAACAAGAAGTGAATGAGTGTGGCTCCAGCTGGCAGTGTGAGCCAGGGGAGAGTAACAGGCACTTCCAGGCCATAACACTTCTGCTCTGGGAAATCCAGGTTCCAGGAGAGGTCAGGCAGTGAGGAGGTGCCAGGGAGTTCAGCCCCAGGATCCCCACCCCAAGTTTTGTCCCAGAAATCAGGAACAGCCCAGGTGTTGTGCACAGAAACAAAACACACACGTTCAGCCTGGCAGAGAGAAAATGCAATCATCCTCCAGGCTGTCTCCAGGAGCCCCGGGCTTTGCCACAGCTTCTGCCTCCAGCAGAGCATTCCTGAGGCTGACACACCCAACACAGCAGCAGAGAAGGAGTTAGCAGACACACGGATTGCCCAGACCCATACTTACATTCCCACCTCCAGGGACATGCTTAATATTGTCCTTGGAACCACACTTGGACTGAACATGGCTGTAGTTCGCTTTTTTGGAGACTATCTGGACCTGGAACGTCACAGAATGGAAAACAACACAAGGGAAGAGGACTGGTTAGAGTTGTCATCCAGCAGGAGGCTGAGGGGGCTCGTGGAGCAACAGGGACCGTGTGGGACTCGACCCAGTGCTGGGGAAAGCCACCGAGGAGCAGAGTGAGAGAAAGTGAAGGACAGGAGGCTGCACAGACAGAGTTAGTGCCAGGTGGGAGCACCACGGAGAGAGCGCCCGGGGAGCCTGCCAGCCCTGGGGTGGGATGGATGGGATGGGATGGGATCCATGGGATGGATGGGATGGGATGGAATGGGATGGATGGGGTGGGATGGGATGGGATGGGATCCATGGGATGTGATGGGATGGGATGGGATGAATGGGATGGGATGGATGGGATGGGATGGGAGGGATGGGATGGATGGGATGGATGGGATGGATGGGATGGATGGGATGGGATCCATGGGATGGGATGGGATGGGATGGGATGGGATGGGATGGGATGGGATGGGATGGGATGGGATGGGATGGGATGGGATGGGATGGGATGGGATGGGATGGGATGGGATGGATGGGATGGATGGGATGGGATGGATGGGATGGGATGGGATGGGATGGGATGGGATGGGATGGATGGGGTGGATGGGATGGGATGGGATGGATGGGATGGATGGGATGGGACTGCCCACAGCCTTGGAAACCTCCCTGGAGCAGGGAGAGCCAGCCCAGAGGGATGGGATGGGACTCTCCATGCCCCAGGAAGGGTCCTGGGAGGTTTCCAGTGACAGCTGCCCCAGAGCAGGGAGAGCCAGCCCTCAGAGCCATTCCCGGCATGCTGTGAGCTGCTCCATGCCCACAGCTGGACTGGCTCCAGTCCTGGATAACGTCCCTCCAAAGCCCTGGGCAGTAAAGCTGGGCCTGAGAAACATTTTTCTGTTGAAGGTGGAATGATCTCAGATGAGTCTTGGGTTAATGAACTTGTTTCTCCCTCACACTGACTCAGATTTAAGGGTGTGAGAATGTGGTTGGTGGTGGTTTGGCAGTGCTGGGGGATGGTTGGACTCCATGATCTCAGAGGGCTTCTCCAGTGATTTTTAAATACGAGAGGAGTGGTTTAGGTGAGCTCTACTCACAGCAGTAACTGGGTTAGACACCAGTGTTTACAAGGGTTAGTTACAACACAGGTTTAGTCTGGAGTTATTCACCACAGCACAAGCGGGCCCCAGCGGGATCCTGGTTTCTACAAGAGGTGACAAACCTGGAGCACAACAGGGATCACCCAACACTCTCACCTGGGCAGGTTCCCAGAGCTCCTGAGCCAGCTCAGAAAGGCTGGATTCAGGGAACAGCAGCTCTGGGAATGTACCTGTGCATGGGGTGTGGGGTGGTTCACTGACTCCCTAAAGGTACAAATCCTGTTCATTCCTGCCTGATAATATTGGAATTAAACTGTGGCACTCCCACCTCACGCCATCCACTTGTACTTTGGAGTAACCCATCCAATGGTGATATTCTAAGGCTTGGAGTTACAGTTTTGTACAACTGGGTTGGGAATACTGCAGGAAAGATGTGAATTCCTTCATATTCTGCAGTCCTAAAAGAAGCAGCTGTGAACTCAACCTCTCTGCCTCGTTACAAACTGGTTTTGTGTGTGAAGAACTGGGTTTAAAGAACCCTCTGACTCAAAGCTAAGCCTGTAATAACCTGGAAGTGAAACGGGAGGACTCTGCTCTGGAAACCTTCCCAGCAGGAGTGGAGAAGGTCCCTCCCTGGAGGAATTTCCCTGTGAACATCTCAGGGTGCACAGGAGAGAACGGGAAGTGTGTGTGCAAGGAATAGTGCCACTGACAGGAGAGAGGAGGACAGCTGGAGAGGAGGGACAGTGACTCAAAATGGAAACGTTTTCCTTCGTGTCCCCCAGAGAGAAGTGTGAAAGGAACTCACTTTCCCATTGGGCTGTTTGGGGACCCCCTCTTTTGCTGCGGCTGCTTTAGGAGCCACCTTAGTGCCCGCGCTGGGCTCAGACCTGGGCGCGCCGGCGGCTGACTCTGGCCTTTTCTCTACTTTCCCCTGGATGGAGACAAAGGGATGATTTCAACCAGCAAAAGCAGCAGTGTGGGCAGTGGGAACATGGATAAACCTGGTGCAGCAGGTGACCCAGGAGAACTCCTTGCATGCTCTAATTCCCAGGACAAAGATAATCTGCTCGGGTGACACCAGGGCTGGGAGGGCACAGCATGGCCCAGCCCTGGCTGCAGCGAGCACCCTGAGCAAGGATTCAGTCTCAAAAAGCTCCTGGTGCCTTTCCTTGGGATCCAAGTGACCCCAGGACACTGATCCTGCCAAAAATATCCAACCAAATCCCTGGGGAACCCAAATCCCCTGTTGGAACCCAACAGCAGGACCAGCTCCTTCATGGGGAGGACGTGGTGCAGATCTGGGAGGCAAAGACACCCAGGGCTGGTCTGGGGCTCTGGGAGCTCTGCTGGACACACACCCCGTGTTCCCAGCTCAGATTCCCACCCAGCCACACTGCACTCAGCCTTTGAGCTCAACAGCTCATTTAGTTTTTATCTACCAAAAGGCAGGTGCACCCTGAGGCTCCAGCTGAGAGGAAAATGGAAGGAAAACTTACAGCTTTCATAAAAATTCAGCAACTACCTGAGAATATCCATTGCTTTGCTAGTTTAGATGCAGGAAGTGCAGCAGAACCTGCATTTTTCAAGGGCTCAGCATAAGGTCTGTAGGTTGTATTTCACTGACCTACAGACCAGTGAACAAAAAAAACCCCAACACTACAACGTTCCGAGGCTCTAAAAACAGCTCAGTGTAAATAAGACTACAAAAAGGACAATTTGCTTAACAAGGCAATTGTTAGGATTTAATAACTCTACAAAAATATTTAGAAAATTAAGGGCAGTGCAATTAAATGCAAACTAATGTCCCTTGAGCTGACACAACGAGGGCTGTGCTGTGCTGCTGCACAGCCAGGAGACTGCTGACTCTGAGGATAAATCCATGCTGTATCGATGCTGTCTGGGACACACAACACCCAGCCAGGAGTGCCCTTGACTTTAATGTGCCTGAGAGCAGATTAAGGCTCCCAGCATGGAACGTGCTCCCTTGGCAGCAGAGGAAAGTTCTAGGCTGGGTTATTCAGCACCACGGAGCTGCAGCAAAGAGAAGTGGAAAGATCTGTGTCCCACTGAGGGGAAAGTTACAAAGTCACAGCCCTGTGCCTGCTGCTAACACACGTGGCCAGGCCCAGGCTGGGCTTATACAACAGCTCATCAGGGTTCTGTGGTTCTGCACAGCCACGCTGTTGGCACCCAGCAGGGATTGCAGTCCTATCCCCACACCTTTATCCTTTCCGTGGGAGATGCTGATGGTGGAAGTGCCACCTGAGAGCACTAAGAGGCAGTGAGAGCCCCACGTTTTAGCTCTGGTAATGGTTTTTCAGCACTACTCTCTCCTTATGGCCATCATGGATGGTCCCAAAAGACTCATTCCATATCAGCTTTGGGCCTGACAAGTCGGGCATGGGAAAGGTGCTGTGGAACTTGCTCCTGAATCCAGATTTCCCTCACCCTAGTGCACTATTCCACCATCTGCACCACACAGCACACTCAGTTCCTTGACTCAAAGGCTAAGGGCTGGAATATAGACAAGATTCTGAGCCTTCTGCACGATGTTTCTATGCCAGGCCCTACGACAGGAGAGCAGCTCTGGATTCCTGCAGGTGTTCAGGGAGCAGGGGATGGCTCTGGGGGTGGATCCCGCCCTGTGCCCAAGCAGGAACCCAGCGAGGAGCCCTGCAGAGCGTGCTGAGAGAGCAGTGAGGACACAGGCACCCAGCCCCGCAGAGCCCCACAGAGCCCGGCACCGCATGGAGCAGAGCTCAGCTTCCCTCCCCCAGACATCCCACACGGAGCAGAACCCACCATGCCCCACACGGAGCAGAACACAACATCCCTCCCTGGGACACCCCTCACAGAGCAAAGCCCACCTTCCCTCTCCCGGATTCCCCTCACAGAGCTGAGCTCACCATGCCCCACACGGAGCAGAGCTCACCTCCCTCTCCCGGACTCCCCTCACAGAGCAGAGCTCAGCTTCCCTCTCCCAGACTCTCCTCACAGAGCAGAGCCCACCTTCCCTCCCCTAGACACCCCACACGGAGCAGAGCCCACCTTCCCTCCCCCAGACATCCCACACGGAGCAGAGCTCACCATGCCCCACACAGAGCAGAGCTCAGCTTCCCTCTCCCGGACTCCCCTCATGGAGAAAACCCCACCTTCCCTACCCTGGACTCTCCTCACAGAGCAGAGCCCATCTGCTCTCTCCTGGGCTCCCCTCACGGAGAAAACCCCACCTTCCCACCCCTGCACACCCCTCATGGAGCAGAGCCCACCTGCCCTACCCCGGACTCCCCTCACAGAGCAGAGCCCACCTTCCCTACCCTGGACTCTCCTCATGGAGCAGAGCCCACCATGCCCCACAAAGAGCAGAGCTCACCTTCACTCACCCCGCACACACCTCACGGAGCAAACCCCACCTTCCCTACCCCGACTCCCCTCACGGAGCAGAGCCCACCTTCCCTCTCCTGGGCTCCCCTCATGGAGAAAACCCGACCTTCCCTACCCCGCACACCCCACACAGAGCAGAGCCCACCTTCCCTCTCCTGGACTCCCCTCATGGAGCAAACCCCACCTTCCCTACCCCGGACTCCCCTCAAAGAGCAGAACTCACCTTCCCTACCCCACACACCCCTCACGGAGCAAACCCCACCTTCCCTACCCCGGACTCCCCTCACGGAGCAGAGCCCACCTTCCCTCTCCTGGGCTCCCCTCACAGAGCCGAGCCCACCTTCCCTACCCCGGACTCCCCTCACAGAGCAGAGCCCACCGTCCCTCTCCTGGGCTCCCCTCATGGAGCAAACCCCACCTTCCCTACCCCGCACACCCCACACGGAGCAGAGCCCACCTTCCCTCCCCCGGGCTGGTGCTTGATGTTGTCGGTGGAGCCGATTTTGGAGCGCACGTTCTTCAGGTCGGGGTTGGAGGCGCTGCTGGGCGGGCGCGGCGCTCTGGTGGTGGCGGTGCTGGCTTTGCTGCCGGCCTTGGCCGTGGTTTTCTTGGCGTCTGCCGACACCGTGGAGGCCGTGGCAGCTTTGGGGGCAGCAGATTTGGGCTTGGGCCGGCTGGCAGCAGCCCCAGGCACGCTGGGAGCGCTGGAGGCTGCAGTGGAAGGAGTGGTGGCACTGCTCTTGGTGGCACTGCCAGGAGCGCTCTTGGGGCGGCTGGGATCCGCTGTGGGAGAGAAGGGGGAAAACGGGTCAGGGCCTGTTCCACAAACTGCCTCAGTCACACAACCCCAGCATGGGCTGGGACCTTAAAGATCACCTCACCCCAAACCTGCCATGGCAGGGACACCTTCCATTGTCCCAGGGTGCTCCAAGCCCCGTCCAGCCTGGCCTGGGACACCCCCATTCCCAGAGATGTACAGGGACCCCCTTAATGACCCCAGCCCCAGAGAAAGGGGATTTGATTCACATTGAGGAAACAATTCCCAGTGAGTTCAGCACCAGGACCTCCACCCAAGTGTGGCCATGGCCAGCCCAGAAAGCCGGTGTTGTTGTTCACTGAAACAAAACACACACACGCAGCCTGAGAGAAAATGCAATAATCCTCCAGGCTGAGCTGTCTCCAGGAGCCCTGGGGTTCTGTGCCTTCTCAAGCTGTGCCAGGGGAAGGTCAGGTTGGATACTGGGAAAATTCCTTCCCCAAAAGGGCTCTCCAGCCTTGGCCCAGCTGCCCAGGGCAGGGGTGCAGTCCCCACTGCTGGAGGGATTTAAAAGCCCTATGGATGTGGCACTTGGGGACATGGTCAGGGGTGGCCTTGGTGGTGCTGGGGGCTACGTAGGCTCGATGATCTTGCAGGGTTTTCCCAAGAAGGATTTATGTCCATGACTCCACGGTGAGATGGAAAGTGAGCAGTTACCTGAGGGAGACTTTGCAGTGGTTTTCTTGGCATCTGCCGGCTTCACGTCCATCTTGATCGCTGCCAACACAAACACAGCGGTCAGGGGAGGATCCCTGCAGCATCCAGCCCTGGAATCAGCCCAGGGATTAACTGCTCTGTGTGAGCACCTGCCTGGGGAGCTCCTGCTGGCACCAAAACCCCCTCGTATTTTGCAGCCAAAGCACCAATTCATGTCAAAGGATCCTCGTTCGGTGACACTGCACACCTGGGGATGGTTTGCATTTTGCTTCTCCTCACATTAACTTCCTGACAGCACTCACTGGGAATATTTTAATCCTGTCCCACCTTCATTTCTTAAAAAAATCCCAACCAAGCCAAAAAAAACCTACCACAAAACCTTTCCTTTCTTTAAAAAGTAACAAAAGCAGCCCCACATTTGTCCTTGCCCAACCTTGCTCTCATTGCCAGACCAGTCCTACCCTGTGCCAATTTTCTTGCACAGGAGTTATTGCACAGATTTTGGCTCCTGTTTTAATTGTATAAACCCAAAAATCAATCCCTAAACTGAGCTGCCTTTGGGCAAAGCCCAATGATCATGACCTGATTACACTGCACAGAGGACACTCTACACCAGGGATGCAGCCACACTTCCCCAAGCAGGAGAAAACCAAACACCAAATTGATCAAGGCAAAAAACCACGGACTGAAAAAACAGAAATGGAATTTTATTCTAAGGAACTCTTTGATCACGAAATTGTAGGGGTTTTCCTATTAGTGATGAGCAAATTTGGGTAAAATTTGCTTCATTTCAACAGCCAAAAGAAGGCAATATTAAAAAGAAATAATAAATGGTAAAGACCCAAGTTAGAAATTATGAAAACTCTCATTTTTTAATATTTAATACTCATTAAGTCTCAGATTTTTAGATACACTCCAGCAGCTGTCAGGGTCTTTTATGGAATATCAATACCAAAAAGACCAAGGGGAAGAGGCAGATAACTACAGGCCAAGTTAGTCTGGATCATTCCACCCTGACTTTGCTAAGAGCATTCAATTAAACACCCCAGATAAGATTCCAGCTAATGAGGTGAAACCCATTTGGATAATTTAATAAGGCCTAAAGGATGGATACATAATTAATAGCAAACACTTCAAACAAGGGGCTGGCAAACTAACCTAAATTCATTCCTCGAGACCACAACTTTAATTGGGGAAACTGCACGGACAGAACAGAGTTAGGTTTATGTAAAAGGCAAAGGAATATTATGTTACATTAATATAGAGAGAGATGTTATGTCTGCTGGTGTCAGTGGGGAGCCAAATGCTGAACACTTCTGTGGTGAAAACCCAGACAAAGCCCCTGGGACAATGGTCTGTGGTGATAGACTTTGATCTGTGCCTGATCTGAAGGGCTGAGCGTGGTCTTGTACAAACATTAAAGTCATTTCCACAGGGAGGGGGAAAAAAATATAATGAAAAAATAAATTAAAAATCAAAATATCAAGCCCTACATAACCCACAGTTCATTTTTAGCAGAGAAAATGACTGACCTGAAAATGCCTGAAAAAGTGAAACTATATCATGTCAAACCTGGCCTTTACACACACATTTCATGTGAGACAATGACTGAAACTTGATGGCAGCTCGAGGCACTCAGTGCCTGGCAGGAGAAAAGCACCAGCAGCTATCCTGAAAGAGCATCTGCAGCCACAAACACCATCCTAACCCCAAACTTATTCCCTGGCTCAACACTGTGTCATGAGAAACTGAATTCATGGAATCACTAAGGTTGGAAAAGTCCTGCAGGACCATCCAGTACAGCTGTTCCCCAGCACTGACCACGTCCCCTGGTGCCACCTCCACGTGGTTCTGAAATCTCTCTGGGGATGGGGACTCCACCATTGCCCTGCACAGCCAATTCCAATGCCTGGCCACCTCTTCCATGAGGAAATTGTTCCCAATATCCACCCTGAGCCTCCCCTGGCCCAGCCTGAGGCTGTTCCCTCTCCTCCTGTCCCTGTTCCCTGGGAGCAGAGCCCCTGGCTGTCCCCTCCTCTAAAGGAGCTGATCAGAGCTGTGACCCCAAGAGCTTCAGGTGTCCCCACACCCAAATCTCACCCAAACCAACCCAAACCCAACCCAAACCCAACCCAACCCAACCCAACCCAACCAAACCAAACCAAACCAAACCAAACCCAACCCTGAGCACTGGGCACAAGGTGGCACCCATGGTCCCACCTGGGACACCCCATGGTGACAGCTGGGAGCTGCTGGGCTCTGCCTGTAGGCTCGAGCAGGGTCAGGAGTTGTTCTGGTGACTGTGGGGGCTTTTTGGGAGGGCCCTCAAGGGCAGGTGGGGCAGGGGCTGATTGGAGAGGAATATGGGGAGCAAAATGGAAGGGTGCTGCACCATCAGCATCAGCAAGAAGCAGAATTGATTGTTTTCCCCACGCTCCACCAAAGGTGAAGGTTTTGGGAGCCCCCAGGGGCCAGAAGGAGGGTTGGACAGGGGCTGCTCTGAGGGCTCCATGAGCACAGCACATCCCCCTACCTGGGCCAGCTTCTGAGCTGTGGGAGCTGTGACCTCTCAAGGTTCTGGCTCTTATGGGAGGCCTGACAGCTCCTACTGGGCTCTCTTGTAGTTCCCACAGAAGGAACCCACTTGTGGTTCCCACAAAAGGAACCCACTTGTGGTTCCCACAGAAGGAACCCACTTGTGGTTCCCACAAAAGGAACCCACTTGTGGATCCCACAGAAGGAACCCACTTGTGGTTCCCACAAAAGGAACCCACTTTTGGTTCCCTTGAGGCTCCAGGGCACCATCCACCCTCTGTCCCACCCTGCTCCCACCTCACCCAGAACAGGACGCCCTGCTCTCCCCATTCCTGCCTTCCCTGTGCATTTCCAGATGCAGACATGGAGTCCCTCCAGCTGACCTCATCCTCCCTCACCCGCAGGGCTCTGCTCTGGCAGGGTCCCACCACGTTCTCAGTGCCACAGCCTCTTCCTCTGCTCATCCTGCCTCTTGGAACAACCTCCCTGCAGCTCTGCATCGCTGCCTCCGTCTCCTTTCACATGGCAGCAGCAAAAACTCCTTTGTTTGTGGCTCAGTTGGGGCAGGAGGAATGAACCCAACTCATTAGAACAGATCCTGCATTCCTGGGCTCCAGTTTGCCTCCAAGACCACACAAAATGAGTTTTACCAGGATGCCCCACGGGATCAGACAGGATACGTGGCTCTCGGAATGTGCAACACCTTCTCTACACTTGATTAATTAGATTTTCCCCCAGAGCATAAAGTCTGGGATGTCTATCAGGACAAATCCATCCCAACACACCTAAAAACGTGACAATTGCTTTGGGAAAGCTGGGATATGAATCCATGCTTTGGGATTCAAACCAATCTGTGTCATTTTACACGTTTATTGACAAATTTTGCCACTGAGGCCCAGTCATTTGAAAAGACTTGAGAAGACTTAACTAGAACTTTATCTGATGTTAAATCTCTTGAGCTCCATTAAAAGGAGTGAGAACAGCATTAGTTTATCTAAAACACCGCTCAGGTTTCCTGTTGAACTCATGGGAAGTTCCCTCTTTAGCAGCAGTATGAGTGGGACACAGTTTTTGGATGAAGCTGATGTGATTTCAGCTCCAAATTCTTCCTGCTCTACTAAAAAACCTCCACTTCTGCTCTACTAAAAAACCTCCACTTCTGCTCAACCCTTTTTGGATCTCACACACCAGTTCAGGCATTTCAAGTCCTTGTCTGAAGATTTGCTTTCCTAAGCTTTCATTCAGTGTTTATTCTGTTCCTATGGCAAAATAGAGAGGGAATGGAATGCCCACTCTTAAATCAAGTGTGTCCAGGAATTGAATTAACCCTGGATCACACAGAGCTGATCCAGGTTGGCCCTGAATGGAATTTAGAAGAGGAAGCCCTGGAGAGAAAAACATTTAAGCTACTGTCAGAATCCAGACAACGACCGAGTGGCTTTTGAACCCTTCCAGGGGTGGGGACTTCACCACTGCCCTGGGCAGCTGTGCCAGGGCTGGGCAGCCCTTTCCAGGAAGGAATGTGGAATATCCCTCCTGTGTCAGGGAGCTGTGGAGAGCCCCTGGTGCTGCTGCTGAAGGACACAAGGACAGATTCCCAAGGGAAAAGGACGGAACACTCACAGGTCGGCCTCTTGGGAGGAGTGGCCACCGTAGTTTTGGCAGCGGCCGCTGCCGTCACCGGCGATGGCGCCGTGGTCCGGGGAGCAGCAGAGGAGCTCTTGGAAGGAGTTTTAGGAGTGGTGGAGGATGGAGGCTTGGAGAGGGAGGTTTTCTTCTCCGTGGGCTTCGCATCCGCGACCTGAAATGGAGCAGGAGGTGTCAGAACGTTGGGAACGTCAGCAGCAAAGCACCGCGCTCAACGTGAGGGGAAGTGCCAAAAAAGGCTGAAAGAACAGAAATTGCTGGAATTCTGAAACACTTAATTAAGCCTGGCACTGCTGGAAGGTTATAATGCAATTAAAACATAATTAAGACGTGCAGAAGCGAGTGATGGTGTGGAGGGCAGGACACGGAGCACGGACCCTGTGGAGGAGCAGGTGCCACCCACGGCTGGCTCAGCTTTGATGTGTGGAGGCCTCTCCAGCTGGGAAGGGAGTTTTGATTTCTGGATAAAATGGAACCATCAGAACACCAGCAATGCTCCTGGGAGAGGTTCCCATCCTCCAGGAGCAGGAATGCTCCCTAAGCTGGAATTTGTTACAACGCCGAGGACAGGAAAATTGGGTGTCCATGGCTCATCCCTCACTTGGAAAATTCTTTCCTGCTGTCCCTGGTCAGGCACTTGTGTTTGTCAACTGCCTGATCTCTGAAGTACAAAAATACTGAATTAATGCATGGGAATAAACATTATTTGATCAAAAAGGGATTCAGAATGATACAAAAACTTGAAGCAAACCAAAGTCACCAGCTCTGAGAAAAGTGCAGATTTACACCTGGGCTTTCATTTGCCCTCTGTTATTTTTAGTTAGTTCTAAAAGACACTCAAATGCAGTAATTTGAGCTTAATACAGCAGGAGTGGTGGTGTTCAGGCATCAGTGAAAGCTTCTGAAATTTTTATTTTTGATGTTGAGATTTTGATGTTCCCTTTTAAACTTTAAATCTCTCTAAAATCACAGGAACATTCAAGGGACACCTCCCATTCCTAATGGGGAGTCCCTCTTTATCTGGATGATGCAACACTGTCCATGAATCCTCTCTTTTGAGGAATGACAAATCTCCCAATGTTTTCTAAGTGTTATCAGTGCTCTCTGTGCACTCCTGCAGTGACCAGACATCATAAAATGACCATCAATGGGAAAAATGGAGCATTCACATGGATTTGTTTTTCTTCAATGTTCATATCAAAGCTCTCCACTCAGGTTTCTGATGTTCTTGATGGATTTAGGAGTTCTATACAGAAGGAATTCCTGGCTGGGAGGGTGGGCAGGCCCTGGCACAGAGTGCCCAGAGCAGCTGTGGCTGCCCCTGCATCCCTGGAAGTGCCCAAGGCCAGGATGGACAGGGCTTGGAACAGCTTGGGACAGTGGAAGGTGTCCCTGTCATGGCACTGGATGGGGTTTGAAGTTCCTTCCAACCCAAACCATTCAGGGATTGTGTGATCCTGTTGGATCCTGTTGGATCAGAGGTCCCTGAGCACCTGGGAGGCGCTTTAAAGTCCCTCCCAACCCAGCCTGGGATCCCTGACTCACGGCAGCTCATCAGGACAACCTCACCACCACACTCAGGTTCAATTCTCCTCTGTGGTGACACAATTCACTGCCAAGGACACGAAGCCATCCCTGGGGAGCTGCTCCCAAGCACCCTGCATCTCCCACTGCCCCAAACCCCATTCCTGATCTCAGCCTAGCACGGGAATTCTGTTCTGCCCCATGGGTGAGGGCTGGGAATGTCCCCTATCAGCGAGCCCCAGGGCCAGGCAGTTCTTACCTTTGGTTTAGTCTCTTTTGGAGTTAAGGAGGAGGGACGGGTGCTGCTGGTGCGTTTGGAAGTGGTGCCTGAAGTAGGACCTGCAGTTGGGCTCGTGGCTTTTTTGTTTGTGCCCGGGGTGGCCGAGCTCGGCCGCTTGGGGCTGGTGGTGGCCGAGGGCTTGGATTTCGCTGCTGCCGGCTTGGGAGAGGAGGTGGATGTGGCAGGCTTTAGGGTTGGGCCAAAAAAAAAGCAAAATCCGGGATAAAACCAAAGAAATACAACAGAAAATAGCGCATTGTAAACCAAAACATTGAGCTGCAACAACAGAAAAGTGATATTTTAAAGGAAACAAATAATAATAATAATAGCAATAGTAGTAATAATAATAATCAGCTTTCTGTTTTCTGAGTGCAACAAAGACTGGAGTGCAGCAGCCTCAGGGGCTGGGGGTTCTGCCATTCAATTCCAAACCAACAGGATTTATTTCAGCAGCATCAAAAGCAACAGAAGGAATGGCTGGTAAAGCTGGATTAGTAATTGGGTGCTCCTGGCATCCAGAGCTACGTGCAATCCACAATCCACAGGCCGTGGCTTTCCAATTACGGGCACACAGGGATTGTGAGCTCCAAATCCCCATCGGATCAGCTCCCGTGGTCACACGGGCAGGGCCTCGAGGGGACAAAGCCCCCGGCCCCCCCAGCCCTCCTGGGGACACTCAGGGGTACTTTGCTGCCTGCTGGGAGCTCCTGAGAGCAGAGCTCCAAGGCCAGAGGGGCAGGCTCTGAGCAGAAATGTGCTGTGAACAGCTTGCAGAGCATTGCTGAGGTGTTACTACACCTTTACTACGTGTTTACTACTGCTACAATCACCAACACCAGCCAGGGGATTCACTGAAATAAAGTTTCCACGCTTTTATCAAAGTTTGCCACAGGCAGCTCCGAACTGGATGGGTTTGCTCCAGGGCAAGTGGCAGCTCAGAAAACAGAATTTGGGCTGGCACAGCTGAGGAAGCTGCTCAGAAAACAGAATTTGGGCTGGCACAGCTGAGGAAGCAGAAAAAAGCTGGCAAATGAAACCCATGGAAGCAAAAAAAGCCAAACAGGGAACAGCTCCTACCTTGGTCTTCTTCTCAGGGCTGGGAGGGAGCTCCTTGTTGGGAGGAGCTGTGATGTCGTTCCCACTCACGGCCTCGGCTGCTTTGGGCTCCTCTGGTTTGGCTGGGGGAAGGAGGGGAGATTTGTAAATTTAAGCTTTTTTTGTTCTTAAAGATGTATTTTTTAGTTTATTGTTATTCAACACAGCAGCAGCAAGAGAACTGACACAGCACAGGTTGGGGTTAGTGGAAAATTTCCTGAATAAAAAACCAGAATAACTGCAGGAACAAAGATTTTCCCTGCAACAGGACAGGTTCATCCAGATGCTGTTAGATTCTGATTTCTCACATTATGCCAGAGGGAAAAGCCAGAAAGCAGATGAAGGAAACTTGTGGTTTAATTTAAATAGCAAATCTTCTCATCTTTCAAGTTGTGACAATAAATTGTTGGAATGTTAATGGTGAAGTTCTGACCTCCTGCAGGTTTTACATTTATCCTGGAGTGAGGTTCTGTTCCCAACTATTACAGCTGTTCCTGCTCAACCTTTCTTCTGCCCACATCCACAGCTGGAGCCCTCAGGGAGCAGGGAGGATTCCCAGCAGCCAAAGGGAGCAACAGGAAAGGTCACACAGGTGACAGGTGCCAGCTCTGGGACTCCAACAGCAGCAGGACCTGGAGCTGCTGCAGAGATCCAGAGGAGGTCCCAGAGCTGCTGCAGGGCTGGGAGAGCTGGGAATGTTCGTCTGGAGAGAGGAGAAGGCTCCAGGGAGAGCTCAGAGCCCCTGGCAGGGCCTGAAGGGGCTCCAGGAGAGCTGGAGAGGGACTGGGGACAAGGGATGGAGGGACAGGACACAGGGAATGGCTTTAGCTGAAGGAGGGTACATTTATGTTGTTTATGAAGAGGAAATTCTTGGCTGTGAGGGTGCAGGGGCCCTGGCACAGGGTGCCCAGAGCAGCTGTGGCTGCCCCTGCATCCCTGGAAGTGTCCCAGGGTTTGGATCACCCTGGGACAGTGGGAGGTGTCCCTGCCATGGCAGGGGTGGGATGGGATGGTCCTTAATGCCTCTTTCCATCCAAACCATCCCAAAATTCCCATGAGAGCAGGAATGTGGGGATCCCACTCTGTCAAAGGGGATCACACTGAGCCCTCTCTGAGCTCACAAAGCTCAGGTGCAGTGCCAAGAAGTGCCACTTTTCCCTGTGGTTTTTTATTTTGTCATTGTCACTCGAGTTGTGGCACTGGGTGGGGACACTGAACACACCCAGGCTGTTCTCTGAGGGGCAGGAGAGCAGCACAACCTTCTCTGAAAACCCAGAACCCAAAGCAGTGTCCAGCCCCAGCACCTCCAGCCCAACAAAACCCTCATTTACGAGCAGTTTCCCCACATTTTCTCCCCAAATCCCTGAAATCCTGCAGCACCCCTTGGTGCTGCTCAGCACCAGGGGACAATCAAGCAGCAGCTTCCCTAAAAATCACTTCCAACCCCTCCTTAGGGTGCAGCTGCACAACCACACTGCCCTGAGCTCGTCTGAATTTCAGGCAGCATCTTGTGCCAACAGCCCAGCACAAATTCCTGCATCTCCCCTGTCATCTGGGGATTCAAATCCAGCGTGATCCGTGTTGGATGCTGCTTTTTATAACCCTGCAACAGATTGTGACATGGCCAGGGTAACAATTCCAGCAGTAAACAGCCTGTTCTCCACATCTTTTGGAAATTACTCTTTCTGTTCCTCGTTTTGCTGCTTGTCAGACTTGACAGGAGCGTCTCAGAGGATGCTTCAGTCCTGGTACAAGGCAGGAAAATAAAATCACCCCGTGCCTCCCGCCCACCAGAGTACAGGGTTGTTGTTTTTTGTGCTCTGACTCCAGGATAAGTTCAGGAAAAGCTTTTTATTCCCCCTGGATTGGTTTAACCCCTTCCTACCCATCTGGCTTCCCAGTTTTGAGCATCCTGGGCGCAGAAAAGAGGCTTGTGAAGGAAAAGCAGCAAAATGTAGAGGTTGAACACCTGCCTTAATGCAAAATTCTTAGGAATTGTGTCTGATCACCTGGAAAACTCATTTTTATTGCAGCTGATCTGTCTTGGCTCCTCTCTACCTGATTCCTCCCCTGCATTTCAATAAACCTTTATCTTCTCCCTCCTTTCACCTGTCACTTCCACCCACAGCAATGCCAGCAGCAGTTGTCAGCAGTTCCCTCTGCTGAAAAACAACCTCCTGCCCATTCCCTTCCCTCTGCTCCTGGGGAAGGTTTCATTTGGAATCCTACTGGTCTCAAATATCCCTGACACCAAGGTGACTTCCCAGCTGCTGGGAGCTGCTGTCATTAATTATTTCAGCTAATTCAGCACCAACATTAAACCTCTGGCTGATGAGGGCTTGCAGCATCCATGCCATGAATTCCCAGGATCAGGGAGTGCTCCTCAAATCCCACAACATCCAAAAGTTCAGAATCTGAGCTCCAGCAGCTTCAACTTTTCTGAACCAATAACAACATGAATTTCATGTTATTTTATGTTGCTTTATAGAAGGTGAATAAAAATCAGGACAGGACAAGGGGGAATGGCTTCCAGTGCCAGAGAGCAGGGATAGATGGATACTGGGAAGGAATTCTCCCCTGTGGGAGTGGGGAGAGGCTGGAATGGAATTCCCAGAGATTTGTGGCTGCCCCTGGATCCCTGGAAGTGTCCCAGGCCAGGTTGGACAGGGCTTGGAGCAGCCTGGGACAGTGGAAGTTGTCCCTGCCATGGCAGGGGTGGCACTGGATGGGGTTTGAGGTCCTTCCACCCCAAACCATTCCATCATGATGATGATATGATGATGATGATGATGATGATGATGATATTATTATTATTATTATTATTATTATTATTATTAAAATTCAGAGGATCTGGGTAGAGAATTTCCCTACTTGAGGGGCCATAATTCAGACTCCATCTCTGCCAGACACTCCAGGATACACAACCCTGCCCCATCCCCCAGGGATTACAGAAGGACAGGTTTGAGATTTAATATTCATTTGTCCTGTGCTCATCAGGACATTTGCTCTCATTCATGGTTTAATTACGAGGGTGTTCTCAGAGCAGAGAACTGGGACCGTTCCCTGCTTACAGAGAATATTAGGAAAAGCTGCCAAACCTTAATCAAATTTGTTCATTAGGCTGCAAGAATTCTTTAGGAGACTTTTCAGTTTGCTTGCTCCCCCGAGCACAGCAAGAACCCCCTGAAAAATATTTGAAAAGCTCCATTTTGTTGGAGCTGCTGTGCCCTGAGCTGGCTCCTGGTGCTGCTGAGTCAGCACCACGAGGGAATCACTCCCGAGGGAAAAGGGGCTTCAAGGAGACAGGGAAGGACATTCCCAGCTGGCATCTGATCCCTCCAGGGCACAGCCCTGCCATCAGGAGTGTTCTCTGCACTGTTCCTCTCCCTGTCCATCCTCGTTCCCCTTTCCTCATCCTTCCTGACTCACTGCACATTTCTCACACTGAAAATCCAACTTTTTGGGATGTCTCAACCATTTCCAAAAGCAACAATGCAAGAAATGATTCCTATCACTGGGTGTCTCACCCTGACTCGCTGCACGTTTCTCACAATGAAAATTCAACTTTTTGGGGTGTCTCAACCATTTCCAAGAGCAACAATGCAAGAAATTATTCCTATCACTGGCACAGGGTGCCTCATCCTTCCTGACTCGCTGCACGTTTCTCACACTGAAAATCCAACTTTTTGAGGTGTCTCAAGCATTTCCAAGAGCTACAATGCAAGAAATGATTCCTATCACAGAGTGTCTCACCCTGACTCACTGCACATTTCTCATGCTGAAAATCCAACTTTTTTGGGATGTCTCAACCATTTCCAAAAGCAACAATGCAAGAAATGATTCCTATCACCGGGTGTCTCACCCTTCCTGACTTGCTGCACGTTTCTCACACTGAAAATCCAACTTTTTGGGGTGTCTCAATCATTTCCAAGAGCAACAATGCAAGAAATGATTCCTATCACTGAGTGTCTCACCCTGACTCACTGCACATTTCTCATGCTGAAAATCCAACTTTTTTGGGATGTCTCAACCATTTCCAAAAGCAACAATGCAAGAAATGATTCCTATCACTGGTGTCTCACCCTTCCTGACTCGCTGCACGTTTCTCATGTTGAAAATCCAACTTTTTGGGGTGTCTCAACCATTTCTAAGAGCAACAATGCAAGAAATGATTCCTATCACTGGCACAGGGTGCCTCACCCTTCCTGACTCCCTGCACGTTTCTCACACTGAAAATCCAACTTTTTGGGGTGTCTCAATCATTTCCAAGAGCAACAATGCAAGAAATTATTCCTATCACTGGCACAGGGTGCCTCACCCTTCCTGACTCCCTGCACGTTTCTCACACTGAAAATCCAACTTTTTGGGGTGTCTCAATCATTTCCAAGAGCAACAATGCAAGAAATGATTCCTATCACTGGGTGTCTCACCCTGACTCGCTGCACATTTCTCACACTGAAAATCCAACTTTTTGGGGTGTCTCAACCATTTCCAAGAGCTACAATGCAAGAAATGATTCCTATCACCGGGTGTCTCATCCTTCCTGACTCGCTGCACGTTTGTCAAGCTGAAAATCCAACTTTTTGGGGTGTCTCCATCATTTCCAAGAGCAACAATGCAAGAAATTATTCCTATCACTGGGTGTCTCACCCTTCCTGACTTGCTGCACGTTTCTCACACTGAAAATCCAACTTTTTGGGATGTCTCCATCATTTCCAAGAGCAACAATGCAAGAAATGATTCCTATCACTGGGTGTCTCACCCTGACTCACTGCACGTTTCTCACACTGAAAATCCAACTTTTTGGGGTGTCTCAATCATTTCCAAGAGCAACAATGCCAGAAATGATTCCTATCACTGAGTGTCTCATCCTTCCTGAATGGCTGCATGTTTCTCATGCTGAAAATCCAACTTTTTGGGGTGTCTCAATCATTTCCAAGAGCAACAATGCAAGAAATGATTCCTATCACTGGGTGTCTCACCCTGACTCACTGCACGTTTCTCACACTGAAAATCCAACTTTTTGGGGTGTCTCAATCATTTCCAAGAGCAACAATGCAAGAAATGATTCCTATCACTGGGTGTCTCACCCTGACTCACTGCACGTTTCTCACACTGAAAATCCAACTTTTTGGGGTGTCTCAAGCATTTCCAAAAGCAACAATGCAAGAAATGATTCCTATCACTGGGTGTCTCATCCTTCCTGACTCGCTGCACATTTTCCATGTTGAAAATTCAACTTTTTCGGATATCTCAATCATTTCCAAGACCAACAATGCAAGAAATTATTCCTATCACAGGGTGCCTCATCCTTCCTGACTCGCTGCACATTTTTCATGTTGAAAATCCAACTTTTTGGGGTGTCTCAACCATTTCCAAGAGCAACAATGCAAGAAATTATTCCTATCACAGGGTGTCTCACCCTTCCTGACTCGCTGCACGTTTCTCACGCTGAAAATTCCACTTTTTGGGGTGTCTCAATCATTTCCAAGAGCAACAATGCAAGAAATGATTCCTATCACTGGGTGTCTCATCCTTCCTGACTCCCTGCACATTTCTCACACTGAAAATCCAACTTTTTGGGGTGTCTCAATCATTTCCAAGAGCTACAATGCAAGAAATGATTCCTATCACTGGGTGCCCAGAGCAGCTGTGGCTGATCCATCCCTGGCAGTGCCCAAGGCCAGGTTGGACATTGGGGTTTGGAGCAGCCCTGGACCGTGGGAGGTGTCCCTGCCATGGCAGGGGATGGCACTGGATGATCCTTAAGATC
Organism: Acrocephalus arundinaceus; assembly: GCA_021534815.1. Classification (NCBI taxonomy): domain Eukaryota; kingdom Metazoa; phylum Chordata; class Aves; order Passeriformes; family Sylviidae; genus Acrocephalus; species Acrocephalus arundinaceus. Next base: position 53,152,216 of record JAJEOU010000373.1, on the reverse strand, counting down.
CCTCCCAACCCAGACCATTCCAGAATTCTGTATTTAAGTGCACCAGTGAGAACAAATGACTCCACAATAACCCCTAAACCCACAAACTCCAGGGTTTTGTTTGGGGTTTTTTACAGGCACCAGTGAGGAAGGTGCAAACCCTTAAGTGGCCTCGTGTCTTTTGCAACAACAACACCAAAAATCCTCCAGGGACATCCCTGGGCTCAAACCCTGCAGCATTCCCTGGAAAAGCCCCATCCCAGTGGGGATGGAATTCAGAAAGAGAGAGAACAAAAGAAATAACTCTGTCAATTCCTAAATCCTAATGTTTGAAAAAGGGAAAGGTCAGGTGAAATATATGGAAAAAATTCCTGGTTGTGATGGTGTGTAAAACCCCAAACAAAACCCTGGAGTTTGTGGGTTTAGGGGTTATTGTGGAGCCATTTGTGATGCACTTAAAAACAGAATTCCAGGCTGGTTTGGGTTGGGAGGAACCTCAAAGCTCATCCCATGGGGCTCCATCACCTCTTGCTGGTGGATCTCCATGCTGGCCATGCTCCATGGCAGCTCCAAGCCTCCCCAGGCCCATTCCCAGCTCCCAGGGCTCCTGTGAGGATGGAGCTGAGCACTCCACACCAGCTGGGGATGAGGATTTATCCCACGTGGATCCATCCGTGCTGGAGTGCTTGGTACAGAGTGAGCTTGGCCAACCCAACCCTGAGCTGCAGCCAAGGCCACCCACAGAGCCCAAAGCACCAAAACTACGTCTGGCAAAGCCCCATTAAATCAAACCAGTTTAAAATCCTAATTTTAAAATCAATTTGTCTCCAGAAACCAGATGCTTGCCATGGCTGGATGAAGGACCCAGCCAACAACACCATGAGGGGTTTGGGGTTGGAGGGAACAAGACCCAGAATTAATCAGCAATGGTGATTTTTCAGAATAAATAGCAATCATGAGATGATCTGTGCCAAAACTACACCCAGAAAATCAAGATTTAGCTCCTTGTGCTGAAAGCAAACACCAGCCTTCCCACAGATGTGAGAAATGAAGAGTTTAACTCTCAGGCTTGCCCTGTTCCAGCAGAGTGAGCCACCAAACCCCTCCAATGAGGGTTCTGTGCCTCCCAGAGCCAAGGCTGGGCTGGTGACACACAGGGAGCAGGGACAGCTCCTGCAGGGACACCCAGCCTGACCTGGGGTGCTGGAGCCACCTGGAATGGGAACTTTGGGGCCTGAGGAGACTCTGAATGTGTTTTATCTTTAAATTCTCACTTCTCTACTCGCTGCCCCTCTCCTGGTGGTTCCTACTCACAGCTGAGGGATCTTTAAAAGAGATAAAACTGATACAGCACAGCCAAGGTGGGCCAGGCATGGCTTAAAGAGTTTTTCCCCAAAAAGAGCAGAGAGTAGAACTTTATCAGCTGTGGGAAGGCCAAAGGTGCCCCCAAGGCTCAACATGGAGCAGTCTGTCCCTTATTTCCTTAAAAATTCCCACTTTGGACATCGAGTTTCTCTCCAAATGTTCCTGCAGAGTCCAAGGCAGCTCAGCAGAACATCCCAGGGAGCCTCTGAGCACATCCTGCAAGTGTCAACCAAAGGTTGGAAAAGCCTCTCAGACCATGGAGTCCAACTGTCCCCTCAACACTGTCCCATGTCCCCAAGGGCCACAACCACAGGGTTTTTAAATCCCTCCAAGGAAGGGGACTGCACCTGGGCAGCTGTGCCAGGGCTGGAGAGCCCTTTGGGGAAGAAATGGGAATGGGAGATTGGGCAGGAATTCTCTCCTGTGAGAGTGGGGAGGGTTGGGATGGAATTCCCAGAGATTTTTTGCTGCCCCTGCATCCCTGGCAGTGCCCAAGGCCAGGTTGGACATTGGGGTTTGGGGCACCCTGGGATGGTGGGAGGTGTTTGAAGTTCCTTCCAACCCAAACCACTCAGGGATTCTGTGGTCCTGTTGGATCCTTCCTGTTGGATCTTGTTGGATCAGAGGTCTGATGAGCTTTAAGGTCCTTTCCAACCCAATCCATCCTGGATCCCTGTGACTGAGCAGTGCAGCTGCAGGAAAATCCCTCAGGGGACACTGAGCAGGTTGGAGGGACCCCAAAGAGATTCATTCCCAAATCTCCATCCATGCAGACACTCACACCTGGCTGGGACACACCTGCCTGGCCTTGCACAAGGCTTTAGGCCAGGATTAAACCAGCCCAGCCTAAGAGAGCCCTGGCACAGCTGCAGGGAGGGGGTGCCCACCATGCCCACAACTCCTCCCGTGGTTTCCTGAAGCCAAATCCTCATTATGGGTATCTGGAAGAAGAATTCCTAACCAGAAAGAGAAAAAACTCATCCCACTCCTCAAAAATCATCTGTCTGCCCATGCTGTGAATTCCAGTCTGAAAACCACGGGTCTCTGAGCACAGGCAGCCATGGACCACTGGAATAACAGGACAAGGCAGGTTGGAATGGATCAGAGGAGATTATTTATCCCAATCCCCCATTCCAACTACACCAGACTGCTCAGGGTGTGTTCAGTCTTATCCTGAACATCTCCAGTGATGGAGATTCCACATCTGGAGGCTTCTCCAATACCTGATCACCGTCCTGGTAAAATAAAAGCAAGCTAAAATCTCCCAGTTCCCAAATTCCTGGCAGAAGCTGTTTTACAGCTTTGCTGAAATCTCTCCCAAGTCACCCAGCAGGGTTTGCTTTCAGCTGCTGCTATTTTTGTTTGCTGACCCACATTCTTATCCTGGAAAAACAGAACTGTCTCCTCTTGTTCACAACTTCTCTGTCATTGATGACTTTTCAGACAGCAACCACAACCACCTCCCTCTCCGTGTTCCCTCTTCATGGCTGAGGGGTCTGGTTTGGTCACTGCCCCTGTGAGATCCTCCAAGATATTTTATTTATCTCTCATTCCAGACAGCAGGATCAGGTGTGGATTGAGACTTTGCACCCAAAGGCAAGCTCATGGAATGATGGAATCATGGAATGGTTTGGGATGGAGAGACCCTGAAGTTCATCAACCCTTTGCCATGGCAGGGACATCTTTACTATCCCAGGCTGCTCCAAGTGTCCAACCTGATCTTGGACACTTCCAGGGATCCAGGGGCAGCCACAGCTGCTCTGGGAATTCCATCCCAGCCCTTCCCCACCCTCACAATCAAGATTTTCTCTGTATATCTTCACCTGACCTTTCCCTCCTTCAAATATTAAGATTTATGAATTGAAAAGCGGTTTTTCTTTTGTTCTCTCTCTCTCTGAATTCCTACAACTCCACTTTTGCTGGATGAAAGCCACCCAAGAGCATCTTTCTGCCACCTCCATCCTACAAATGGAGTCCCAGCTGGTGTGAGGTGATGCTGAGCTGAAGCCAGGAGGGAGCAAACAAAACTCTTCACCCTCTCCCAGAGCCCTTCACCTTCAGTTTTGTGTAACAGCTCTCACCAAAGCTGCGACTGTGTGTGAAAAAACCCAAACAGGCACCAAATCTGAAAAGCTTTGCTGTTTGTACTCCATGAAGGAGTAAAATGAGGCAACAGCACTTAGAGAAATGTACCCAGGAGGAGCTTTTTAACTCAAATTGTGTGACTGCACTGTTTTATACATCACAGAGCTCGGGAGGAAAACCTGAGTGCAGCTATTCCTCAAACTCCAACCAGCAGCTTAGGAACTCCCAAAATTCCATCCTCCAGCTCAAAAGGAAGACCCTGGTAGAACCTCTCAGGCTCCTCTCAAAAGGTCAGAAGTGTTTCTGTTTTCTGGCACCAGGGCAGGCAAAGGCTGGATCAAAACCCCATTTGATTTTTGGGACTGCTGCACCTCGTGTCTCATGCTGGGCCCTGCCCAGGCTCCTCAGGGAATGGACATATTCCCAAAATCCTGACAGAGCTCCAGGAACCTTTGGACAGCACTCCCAGGGATGCCCAGGGTGGGATTTTGGGGTGTCTGTGCACAGCCAGGAGTTGGATCAATGATCCCTGTGAGTCCCTCCTGCCTCAGGATATTCCACGTTTTTCTGTGATTCCTCTCCCCCTCTAATAAAACATTTCCATGGATATTTGAGCCTGTGCTGTCCCTCTGGAGAGGCAGTGGCTCTCCCCGTGTCACCTGCCCTGCCCACAGCCCAACGTGAACCAGGCCAGGCATCATCCCCAGATCCCCAGCGAGGGATATTCAGCAGGCTAAGCTGAACTAAAACATCATTCAATGAAACAGCTCCATAATTCTCATCGGGATTAGAGTCATCAGCTGAAAATCCATTAAGAGAAATAGATTAAGCAATAAGGCAATGACCAGTTTTGTCTTTACTCTCTCCCTCCTGAATGTAAACAACCCCTGGAACAAAACCTTGCCCGTGTGGAACCACAGAGAGGCACCAGCTCCTTCCTCATCCATCAGCACCCCAAAGGAGCAGCTGAATCCCCAAAACCACCCTCAAATAAAACCTTTTTGTCTAAAGTTCTTATAGAAAAATATCTACAAATACACCAAATCTTCATTTGGGCAGAAATGCAACCCTGAGCTGCTTCCTCCTCTCCAGAAAAGGTTAAATCAATATCTCCTGCTTGACCCAAATACTGAGGGCTCAGCATTTTATTTGGCAACAAACACAACTCACTCAACGTGCACATTTTCCTTCATTATCAAGAAATGAGAATAAACCAGATGTCCTCTTTGCTTGCATTTGTAAATTTAAAGCTCCAGGATTGCTTAAACTCTGTTTTTACCTCAGCAAGGGCAATCCTAAATCAGAACAAGTTAAAGTTCCTGCCATGTTTATCCAGCAGGGCATGAACTGGGACTGAGCAGCTGCTCCAGTTACACCTCCCAAGTGCCCCACCACAAAAACCACACCTGAACTGGAGCTGCCTCAGGCAGGACACCCAGGGAGGAGCAGGGGAGCCCAAATTCCTGATCCAGGCTGGCCCTGAAGCTGCTCTGAGTGTTGGTGAAACCTCAGGGGCCAGCTGAGCTTGGGCAGTGCTTGGGCCAGGGGACACCCAGGGTATTTATTTATTTTAAATATTTATTTAAAATATTATTCCATATTTTATGGAATTCAGAGATTCCCAGATTGGTTTGGGATGGGAGGGACCTTAAAGCTCCAATGTCACCCCTGTCATGGCAGGGACACCTCCCACTGTCCCAGGGTGATCCAACCTGGCCTGGGACACCTCCAGGGATCCAGGAGAAGCCACAAATCTCTGGGAATTCCAGCCCAGCCAGGAATTCTTCCCAATATCCCATCCATCCCTGCACTCTGGCAGTGGGAAGTTAATCCTTGTGCTCTGTCCCTCCAGGCCTTTGCCCAAAGTCCCTTTTCAGTGTCTAAAGGCACAAAACTGCAGTTCCACACTGTTCAAAATGCAAAATAAAGACAATCCTGTTTTGGAACACTCAAACACAAAGGTGTCACTAAAGATCCAACCAATTCCAGTGAGTATCCCCCAATTCCAAGCAGGCACAGAGCAGCTGTAATCATTTCTGCCTTTTCTCCCCTCTTATAAACAAGATTAAATTAAATTAAACACGATTTCCTGTGCTGAGGAATCCAACACCAGTGTTGGTTCCTTACAGGCGGCTGGGCTGACATTTTTAACCCCACCAAGAACTCAAATCAGTGCAAATCTGAGGCCAGGGCTCTCACATCCTCACCTGGATTCTGTGCTCATCTAAACCACAGAGTTCTGCTGAAAAAAAAAATCCTTCAGGAGATTGAAGTTATGCTGGAATTTATGGATTATAAGGAAACCTGAGCTGGAAACTCAGGATGGTTTCCTGATGCAAACTCTGAGCTGGTGTTGGGTGTGACAGACCCAAGCTGTAATTTGTGAGTGTTTCAGAGCAAAAAATATTTCAAAATTAAAGCAAAATTAAAGCAAAATTAAAGCAAAATTAAACTAAAATGAAATCAAAATTAAACTAAAATTAAAGCAAAATTAAACTAAAATTAAACTGAAATTAAACTAAAATGAAACCAAAATTAAACCAAAATTAAACTAAAATTAAACTAAAATTAAACTAAAATTAAACTGAAATTAAACTAAAATTAAACTGAAATTAAGCTAAAATTAAACTAAAGTTAAACCAAAATTAAACCAAAGTTAAACCAAAATTAAACTGAAATTAAACTAAAATTAAACTAAAATTAAACTGAAATTAAACTAAAATGAAACCAAAATTAAACTAAAATTAAACTGAAATTAAGCTAAAATTAAACTAAAATTAAACCAAAATTAAACCAAAATTAAACCAAAATTAAACTAAAATTAAACTAAAATTAAACCAAAATTAAGCTAAAATTAAACTAAAATTAAACCAAAATTAAACCAAAATTAAACTAAAATTAAACCAAAATTAAACTAAAATTAAACCAAAATTAAACCAGAATTAAACTAAAATTAAACCAAAATTAAACTGAAATTAAGCCAAAATTAAACCAAAATTAAACCGAAATTAAACCAAAAGTAAACTGAAATTAAACTAAAATTAAACCAAAATTAAACCAAAATTAAACCAAATTAATCTAAATGTGCCATCACCAGATGGGCTTTAAGGTCCCTTCCAACCAAACCATCCTGGCATTCTGTGATCACACCAACACCCTCCTGTCTGCAAGGAAGAAAAGCTTTATATACAATTCTATTAATTATTATTAATTCATTTTTAGTTTAAAAGAACACAAGAGGAGCTGATATTCAGCAAAGAATCCCACAAACCTGGGTGGGCAGAACCAAGGAAAAAAGTCTGCTTTAAGTGGAGACACCAAACAAATGATTTGGATCAGGCTGCACAATTTTTTGAAGTATTTTTAGGATGAAAAAAGGTGCAAGTGACAGAATTTGTTACCCCAGATGTGAGTGCCAAGGTCAGGGTGAACAGACAGAGCAGGCAGAAGAAGAAAGGCATTGATAAAAGCAAGAAAAACCTTTTTTTGTGAAATAAAATGGATCCACTTTGCCTCGTGAGTGGCTGGAAACCTGCAAGGTGAGGCTGATGAGATCTCAGGGCAGGGAATTGAGCTTTGAATGAAATACAGATTTAGCAGCAGCTCCACTGCCTGCTCAGGGGAGTTATTTTTACTATAACCACCTCTCTGCTGATTAACAGACAGGGAAAAATCCTCAGCACAGAAAGTTGGAAAGATTTTTCAGGAATATCTGAGGAATTTTTTATCTGGTTTCTTTTGTGTTCTGAAAATCCTTTAAAATACACATTTAAAAAACATTTAGTTGTATTTACTGCTTTGTTTGCTTCCAGGAGAGGATAAATCCAGAGATTAAAAGAGTAAAAAGTACAAAGAGTAGAAAATAAGTTTTAAAATTCTGTGATATTTATGACTGTGAGAGCTCAGTTATCTCTGTATCAACTCACCCAGACCTGTGGTTACAAGGACAACGAACGAGATTTTAGAACAAAGATTATGAGAGCAAAATTTTAAACCAAATGCTAAAAAACCTTTGGCAATCTGAATAAACCATCTGCAAAACACAACCCAGCCAGAACAGAGCACTCCCATCTCAGTGACCTTTCCATCAGTGATGCTCAGCCCCTCTGGGGAAAACATGTCAATCCACTTCAGATGAGGTTTTAAATGTTTGTCTCATTTAAAGATCCCACAGAGCTGTGCTTTCAAACAGCTGGACAGAATTCAGCAGCCAAGCCAAACTGGGGTTTCCAGCTGCCCAAAATATGAACTTTGTCACTGGTTTGTCCTGTAGGTAAACCTTGGGGTCAGGGAGGTGTTGGCAAATCTCACCACCCCCAAAAAAATGGGATATGGAAAGTGTCAGCAAAACCCTAAAATTGTGACATGAAAGGTGTCATGAAACCCCCAAAAAACGGATATGAAAGGTGTCATCAAACCCCAAAACCTGGGACATGAAAAATATCAGCAAAACCCTAAAACTGTGACATGAAAGGTGTCATCAAACCCCAAAAAACTGAGACAGGGAAAGTGTCAGCAAAACCCTAAAACTGTGATGTGAAAGGTGTCATGAAACCCCAAAAAACTGGGACATGAAAGGTGTCATCAAACCCCAAAAGAGTGGGACATGAAAAATATCAGCAAAACCCTAAAACTGTGACATGAAAGGTGTCATCAAACCCCAAAAAACTGAGACATGAAAGTATCAGCAAACCCCTAAAACTGTGACATGAAAGGTGTCATCAACCCCCAAAAAAACTGGGACATGGAAAGTGTCAGCAAAACCCTAAAATTGTAACATGAAAGGTGTCATCAACCCCCAAAAAAGTGGGACATGAAAAGTATCAGCAAAACCCTAAAACTGTGACATGAAAGGTGTCATCAAACCCCAAAAATCTGTGACATGAAAGGTGTCATCAAACCCCAAAAAAACCTGGGACATGGAAAGTGTCAGCAAAACCCTAAAACTGTGACATGGAAGGTGTCATGAAACCCCCAAAAAACTGGGATATGAAAGGTGTCATCAAACCCCAAAAACTGGGACATGAAAAATATCAGCAAAACCCTAAAATTGTGACATGAAAGGTGTCATCAACCCCCCAAAAAATCTGGGACATGAAAAATATCAGCAAAACCCTAAAACTGTGACATGAAAGATGTCATGAAACCCCAAAAAACCTAGGATATGGAAAGTGTCAGCAAAACCCTAAAACTGTGATGTGAAAGGTGTCATCAAACCCCAAAAAATTGGGATATGGGAAGTGTGAGCCAACAAAATCCCCCCCAAAAACTGAGACATGGAAAGTGTCAGCAAAACCCTAAAACTGTGACATGAAAGGTGTCATCAAACCCCAAAAAACTGAGACATGAAAAATATCAGCAAACCTCCAAAAATCTGTGACATGAAAGGTGTCATCAAACCCCAAAAAACCTGGGACATGAAAGATGTCACCAAAATCCTAAAATTGTGACATGAAAGGTGTCATCAAACCCCAAAAATCTGTGACATGAAAGGCGATGGCAAACCCCCTCACCCCAAGAACTCTGTGACATGAGAGATGTGCACAAATAATTTTGGGGTTTTTTCTGCTCCACGTTTGCTGCCAACATCTCTTTACTCCTCCCATGTTTCAGTTCCCAAGACAACTGATGACTCTTTGGTGTTTAGCTACAAAATCAAGCCCAGGTGACCACGGGACACGAGGGTGTGACCTGAGCCCAAGGGAACATCCCAAGGTGACCACGGAACACAAGGGTGTGACCTGAGCCCAAGGGAACATCCCCAGGTGATCACGGAACACGAGGGTGTGACCTGAGCCCAAGGGAACATCCCCAGGTGAACACGGAACACGAGGGTGTGACCTGAGCCCAGGGGAACATCCCAAGGTGACCACGGAACATGAGGGTGTGACCTGAGCCCAAGGGAACATCCCCAGGTGACCACGGAACACGAGGGTGTGACCTGAGCCCAGGGGAACATCCCAAGGTGACCACGGAACACGAGGGTGTGACCTGAGCCCAGGGGAACATCCCAAGGTGACCACGGGACACGAGGGTCTGACCTGAGTTCAAGGGAACATCCCCAGGTGACCACGGAACACGAGGGTCTGACCTGAGTTCAAGGGAACATCCCCAGGTGACCACGGAACACGAGGGTGTGACCTGAGCACAAGGGAACGTCCCCAGGTGGCCACGGAACACGAGGGTGTGACCTGAGCCCAGGGGAACATCCCCAGGTGACCACGGAACACGAGGGTCTGACCTGAGCCCAGGGGAACATCCCCAGGTGACCACGGAACACGAGGGTCTGACCTGAGCCCAGGGGAACATCCCAAGGTGACCACGGAACATGAGGGTGTGACCTGGGCCCAAGGGAACATCCCCAGGTGACCACGGAACACGAGGGTCTGACCTGAGCTCAAGGGAACATCCCAAGGTGGCCACAGAACACGAGGGTGTGACCTGAGCTCAAGGGAACATCCCCAGGTGTCCTGTCCAACCTTGGCTGGAGCCAGGACCTCCCTGTGAGCACCACCAGAGGTTCCCACCTGCCTGGCAGGAGATGACAGCTCTGGAGGAGCCAGGGCTGCACTCCTGAGGTGCTGCCACCACTTCAGCCACCCCAAATCATTAAAATCTGTCCCTTGAGACAACTGTGAGCAACCAGGGAACACACAGAGGATGGAAAGGGAAGCCTCAACATCCTCATCCTCAACACTTCATCCCTGGAAGTGTCCAAGGCCAGGCTGGATGGGGCTTGGAGCACCCTGGGATAGTGGAAAGTGTCCCTGCCCATGGCAGGGGTGGCACTGGATGGGTTTGAGGTTCCTCCAGCCCATCCTGGGATTCTGGGGTTCAGTGAAAAGGTGAGACACGTTGGCACATCACAGAGGGGAGTTTGTACTGCCCAAACCTTGTTCCACAGCTCCTCAAACACAAAATTGAAAACTGAAGCATTTTAGAGAAATAATTAAAGAAAGCAGAACTCTAATTAAGCCCAGCTCATTAAAATCTGTCCCTTGAGACAACTGTGAGCAACCAGGGAACACACAGAGGATGGAAAAGGAAGCCTCAACATCCTCAACACCTCATCCCTGGAAGTGTCCAAGGTCAGGCTGGATGGGGCTTGGAGCACCCTGGGATAGTGGAAAGTGTCCCTGCCATGGCAGGGGTGGCACTGGAGGGGCTCTGAGGTCCCTCCAGCCCAGCCCAGCCCATGATGAGATTCTGGGGTTCAGTGAAAAGGTGAGACACGCTGGCACATCACAGAGGGGAGTTTGTACTGCGCAAACCTTGTTCCACAGCTCCCTAAACACAAGATTGGAAACTGAAGGATTTTAGAGAAATAATTAGAGAAAGCAGAACTCTAATTAAGCCCAGCTCATTAAAATCTGTCCCTTAGACTACTGTGAGCAACCAGGGAACACAGAGAGGATGGAAAGGGAAGAATCTCCCCATCCTCAACATTCCTGGAAGTGTCCAAGGTCAGGCTGGATGGGGCTTGGAGCAAACTGGGATAGTAGAAAGTGTCCCTGCCATGGCAGGGGTGGCACTGGATGGGTTTGAGGTCCCTCCAGCCCATCCTGGGATTTCTGGGGTTCAGTGAAAAGGTGAGACATGTTGGCACATCACAGAGGGGAGTTTGTACAGCTCAAACCTTGTTCCACAGCTCCCCAAACACAAAATTGGAAACTGAAGGATTTTAGAGAAATAATTAGAGAAAGCAGAACTCTAATTAAGCCCAGCTCATTAAAATCTGTCCCTTGAGACAACTGTGAGCAACCAGGGAACACACAGAGGATGGAAAGGGAAGCCTCAACATCCTCATCCTCAACATCTCATCCCTGGAAGTGGCCAAGGCCAGGCTGGATGGGGCTTGGAGCACCCTGGGATAGTGGAAAGTGTCCCTGCCCATGGCAGGGGTGGCACTGGAGGGACTTTGAGGTCCCTCCAGCCCAGCCCAGCCCAGCCCATCCTGGGATTCTGTTGTTCAGTGAAAAGGTGAGACACGTTGGCACATCACAGAGGGGAGTTTGTACAGCTCAAACCTTGTTCCACAGCTCCCCAAACACAAAATTGGAAACTGAAGGATTTTAGAGAAATAATTAAAGAAAGCAGAACTCTAATTAAGCCCAGCTCATTAAAATCTGTCCCTTAGACTACAGTGAGCAACCAGGGAACACACAGAGGATGGAAAGGGAAGAATCTCCCCATCCTCAACACCTCATTCCTGGAAGTGTCCAAGGCCAGGCTGGATGGGGCTTGGAGCAAACTGGGATAGTGGAAAGTGTCCCTGCCCATGGCAGAGGTGGCACTGGAGGGGCTCTGAGGTCCCTCCAGCCCAGCCCAGCCCAGCCCAGCCCATCCTGGAATTCTGTGGCTCAGTGAAAAGGTGAGACATGTTGGCACATCACAGAGGGGAGTTTGTACTGCCCAAACCTTGTTCCACAGCTCCTCAAACACAAAATTGGAAACTGAAGCATTTTAGAGACATAATTAGAGAAAGCAGAACTCTAATTAAGCCCACAGTGCTGAGTGACCACTGGTTGGGCTGAGTGACCACTGGAGTGATGCCCAGAGCCCAGCACGGGCACTGAGAGCTGCCCGAGTGACCATGGGGTGTCACTCACACACCACAAACCCAGAGAACAAACCATGGCTGTGCTCACACAACCCCTCAGGGACCGCCCTGCCCTGCTCAGGGAGCTCAGCTCACCCCAAATATTTCAGGGTTCCACTGAGGAGCTCTCACCCCTCTGCACACCAGGGTTTTACCTCCCCTCCCTCCACAACGTGACAGTTCCCATTTTACATCAGCCCTCCGAGGCTCTGACAGAACCAGCTGGCTGCAAAAGGATGCAAAAAAAAAATTCTCTTGCAAATCTTTTGTCTTTATCCCCTGACACATTTTCTCTCCTCTCGTTAATTCGGGCGACGGACAAAGCACAAACACCGTGGTCGCATCCAAAATCTGGGGGAAAAAAGCAGGTTTATTGCTGGCTGGGGCTGGCAAAAGGGGACACAGAGATGTTGTTCCAGGCGGGAGAACAAAGATTAACAACTCTTCTCACAGATTTTAAATCCGGGAAGAGTGACCTCATACACCACGGCACTATTGAAACAACAAACCCCACAGAATACAACAAGCTGCTATTGACCCTAGGAACGGGAATTGCTCCATTCAAACGGGATTTTGGGAAAAAGAGCTTCCAGAAAGTGACGGGGAAATTCCACTTGGTGAATTTCAGCACCGGCAAGAGCTTAACTCCATAAATCATTGCACCCATTGCTCAAACAGAAACAGCAAAAGGTGCCAGAAGCTTACGGGAAAAGCACAATCCGCAGATTCTTTTGGCAGGGGTTGAAAGGTTTTAATTTTGGTGTCACCCTGCTCGTGATCAGGGGTGTGTGGCAGGACCCAGGGGACACCGGTGCAGATCCCTGTGGGTGCCACAATTGGAAAACCCATTGCTCAAGTTTAGCATCCCAAAAAACCACTGACAGCTGCTGCTGCAGCAGATGCTGTGCAGCCAGCAGGGAAATTAATTTTCCCCGTTTTCCCTGTTTTTTATCTGTGTAAAAACCCATCCTTTGTTCTGAGAGCCGGTGCCGGTCCCCAGGTGCTCCCTCCGCCCTCCCCGCACCTCCAGGCTCGGAATTCACCCGGCACTTCCCGGCTCCTGTTCGCTCCCAGCCCGGGGAGGTAAAAATTAGTAACATACCATCACGTGCTAAATCTCCTTGCTTGGGAGACGGGGAGCTCTGCACATTGCTGACCTCGATTTCTTTTCTTTCCAATGGTGCCGTTTTGCCGGGTTCCGGCTCGGCGCTTTTGCTTTTGGGAGCTTCGATCCCCGGCGCTCCATCGGTGCCGTTCCTCTTGTCCTTCTTGCCCGCCGCCTCCTGCCGCTCTTTGTCCTGGCTGCCGAGCTCGGGGATTTGCTCCAGCTTGCTGTGGAACACGTTCGGGCTGCCCAGCTCTTTTTTAAGCGAGTTGCCGCCGTTCCACTCCTCTCGTTTTTTGGCTGCCGGTTCCTCCGGCGGCGGGGCCGGGGGCTGCGCGGCGGGGCCGGGGCTCGGCGGGGCAGCGGGGACCCCCGCCTGCTCCTCCGCCACCGTCAGCGACCTCTTCATCGGGGCGCTGGGCTTGGCGGCCGTGGGGCTGCGGCTCTGGGTCAGGCTGCTATTAGGAGAGAGCAGCCCAGTGGCGACGTCTTCTCTAAGCACCGGCTCAGGGTATTTATCGGCCAGGTTAAGGGTTAGGGGCACCGACAAGTGAGAGCACTCTGACATCGCACGCCTCATCGCCTTCCTCTGGTGGGCAGCCCTGGCCAGCAAACTGCCCTCAGAGCCCAGCTGCTCCTCCATCTCCTCCTCCATCATCTCGGGGCTCTCGCTCAGGTCACTGCTCCTCGACTCATCCTGGGCCAGCTCCACGGTGGTGGTCGGTGGGGTTGTTTTGGGGGAAACGAACCCGCTCTTCTGCCCGAAGCTGTCATTAACCACCCCCAGGACACAATAACCGGGGGCTCCATCTTTTTTTTCTTTAGAGCCCGACTCGTTGGGCAGCACAGGGTGGAAATTGGGGTTCCAGACGCTGATTTCTTGCTCCTTCATGTATTTGCTGGCATCGCTCTCCGACACGGATACATGGGGCAGCTTTGGCTCCGGCTGACATTTGCTCTCCATCCCAGCCTTTCCCACGGCTTTCTCTTGGTCGGTGATGGATTCATTTTTGCCCAGCCCAGGTTTTTCGGCTGCCGCCTGTCCCACGCGGAAATCGGTGCCTTTAGGGTTCCCCAAATTCCCTTCAGCAGAAGGAAACGTTTCCGAAATCAAGGACCAGCTCTCAAGGTGACCCGCAGCCGCTTGGTATTTCTTACCCGGCACCTCAATTTCTCTTTTGTCTTTCTGAGCTATTTTTAGCTCTTTGTCTAATTTCCCCTCGAAGAAGCAAAGCTTATCCTCATCCGTGAAACCCGCGTTCTTCACCAACCCATCCTTCATCGGTCCCCCGGAATTCACGTTCAAACCGATCTCATTGAGCTTCCCCTCCGTCCTCTGCCACTCGAATTCGGGTTTGTTGAAATCTTTAGGGGACTCCATACGGCGGAAGGTTGCGGGGAAGCTCTCGGGGTTCTTGCCCTTGCCCAGCGGGCTGTACTCGGCCAGCGGCGCTGGCTGCTGCTCGGACAGGGACATCGCGGCGGCTCCGCTGCTGCAGCGCTCGGCGCGCCGGGCTCCGCTGCCGTGACGACACCGGCGTGCCCCCGGTATTCGTGACAAAACCCCGTCCTCCCCACCCCCCTGCGCCGTCGTCTCCACTCGCTGCAGCCAGCCAGTGGTTCAAAAGAAAGCGGCAGGTTGCATCCTTTTGTGGAGAATCCTTCAGGAATTCACTCGGGGAAGGAGAGCGCCCGGCCCTGCGCTGAGGATGCTGTGGGTTTAATCGGATCAAGGGAAGGGTTGTTCTGTCAGCAGCATTTGGGGGGTCTCGATGCCTTTGGGGGGATTTTGGCCTCTCCTTCCTCTGCCCTGATCGATGCTTTGATCAGTATCAATTCCTGCTGATGAGCCATTCCAAGAACACGCAGGATCCAAGGTCAGAAATTCCCCCCCTGCAAACAAAACCAAAGCACGGCCCCCCCCAGGCCAGCCCCAAAAGCACAGCTCAGAATGGGCTCTTTCAGCTTTGTTTGCTGTGAATTTTAATATATTCTTTTGGAGTCAACAGTGATCACAAGTCCTGCTGTAATGAGGATTTCACAATTCACAAAACTGCATCGCTCCCGTAAGCAAAGAGGACAAAGCTGAAAAGGATGGGATGGGTTTGGAAAGGTCCTGAGCCTCAAATACAGCAAGATTAATTTTAATTATATATATTTTTTGATCATGAACATATCTTCCAGTATTTTTAGCTGATTTAAAGATGCCACATATCTGTGTTTTGCAACAGCTGCCTCTTGAGGTGCACAGAATCTGCCAGACATTTGCCCCAATTGATAAAAATACGAATTTCATTGCTTGTCGTGGTTGCAGGTGGATTTTTTCTGTCACACTTCATTCACACCAGCACTGCACACTTTGTGTTGCTCCATCCCAACACCTCTGCTGTGCCCTCCTCAGCCACCTCAGCACCTCCACAGGGCTCCTTCAACTGGGAGCCTTGATTTGGACCCCATCCCCCTGGTTAAATGGAGCTGGAGGGTGCTCAGAGGCTTCATTAGCACCAAACTGCACATTCAGCTTTTATTCTTAAGTGTCTGCTGCAGCTTAATCCTTGACTGAGGCAGATTTTGCTCTCTGAACCGGGGTCACAACACAGCAACAATCCTGGGTATCACCACGCTCCACTCTGGAGAAAACGTCCTCAAAGCTCATGGAAAAGGCCTCCCCTGCTCCAGCTGAACGGAGAGAAATGTATTTTTATAACCCAGAGCCTGCAAGTTCCACTACGCCCCCTGAATTGAACCTGCTGTGAGAAATGCTACAATCCACACATTTATCTGCTTGTATTTAAGCTTGGGATTTAAGGCACTGCTATATTTAAAAACAATGACTAAGGAACTGTAAGTTATATGAATCTCTCCTGACAGCCTCTAATTAACCAGAATAGTTCCACCCACAACCTTCACTCCTCAAAGAGCCTCAATTTTCTCTCTGCTTTCAACTATTCCGAGGTGTCTTGCTGTGGGAAATGGGCTCGTGCTCTCCCTCCTCCCTGATGTAGGACTAATGTTTGCAAGCACTTGCTCACTCTCAAAGTACTGACTGTGCTCCCCAATCTGGCAGGCCCTGAGTTCCTCTAATCCCCAGTAATTCCTGTTATTCCTCCTTTTCTCACTCAATCCAAACCAAGTTTTTTACAGGAAATCTCAATCCATCAGAGATCCCTTAAAGCATTTCCCCAGGAGTGAGGGCAGCCCTGTAAAGCTCTCTGAAACCACCTAGGAGCTTTTTATTTGATTTTTTTATTTTAAAATCTACCATTTCTAACAGAGGAGAAAACTCTCTTTGATTTCAGGGCTGGTACTTCAGAGCCTGGGATTGTGGAAGGGATTTGCATCACAGGGAAGAAAAGTCTGACTCCATGTCAGTGCACAGCCAGTAAAGCCCTCACTGCTGCTTTATTAAATAATATTTTCTAATGCAGGAAATGAACCACAGTCAATACCTGCGATGCTCAGAAGCAGCAGAATGCTTAGCCATGAAAAATCTCCAAAGTCATCCAGGATTTAATCTCCCAGGACATTAATGGAGGTAATGCAGAGTTCATAGTCTGAGAGCTTTCCAACCTGCCCACAGCAAGCCCAGAACCCTCCCCAGTTCCAGTGCCTTGGCCTCTATCTTCTACCCAATCCATTTATTTTAATTTCTATTTATGAATATTCTGCCTCTGAAGCTGTGCCACGGTGGTTGTGCAACACTTCCAGCAAGGAATGGTCACTGGCAGGCCGTGACCAACAACTCTCCCATTAGAACTTTGATCTCTGTTCCTTTAGATTCTCATAAATCCCAAATTCTCTGAAGAATTAAAAGGCAAACTGGTCAGTGAAGATGAGCCAGAAAGGGTGGAAGGATGTTCAGAATACAGAGTTGGGCAGATTTTGAGAGGTGACTCAGGGAGGGTCTCAGTGGAGCAGAGCTGGGTTGGAAAGGGGAGTCAGACACCCTCAAAGGTGCCCCAACCACTGCTTTTACCCTCAGCTCAACATGGAGGAAGATTTCCCACTCTTCAAGCACCAAATCTGAGATTTCTCACTCCTCTGGGCTCTCCACCACCTTTTATGCCAGGCAGGAGCAGTGACACCATGGCAAGATCCTGTAAGTCAGACTTGGTGCAGCTTCTGCACGAGGAGCTTCCCCCATTCCCTCCCAGAGGTGAGAGCAGCCTGGGCTCCAGCAGGAAAGGTTTATTCTGCCTGTTCATGAGGAGGAAAGGTTTATTTTGCCTGTTCATGAGGAGGAAAGGTTTATTCTGCCTGTTCATCAGGAGGAAAGGTTTATTCTGCCTGTTCATGAGGAGGAAAGGTTTATTCTGCCTGTTCATGAGGAAGAAGGGTTTATTTTGCCTGTTCATGAGGAGGAAAGGTTTATTCTGCCTGTTCATGAGAAGTAAAGGTTTATTCTGCCTGTTCATGAGGAGGAAAGGTTTATTCTGCCTGTTCATGAGGAGGAAGGGTTTATTCTGCCTGTTCATGAGGAGGAAAGGTTTATTCTGCCTGTTCATGAGGAGGAAAGGTTTATTCTGCCTGTTCATGAGGAGGAAGGGTTTATTCTGCCTGTTCATGAGGAAGAAGGGTTTATTTTGCCTGTTCATGAGGAGGAAAGGTTTATTCTGCCTGTTCATGAGGAGGAAGGGTTTATTCTGCCTGTTCATGAGGAGGAAAGGTTTATTCTGCCTGTTCATGAGGAGGAAAGGTTTATTCTGCCTGTTCACATCATTTTATCCCCATTAAACCCTTTCCATCCTTGCAGGCAGAGCTGACAGAGATCAGCCTGTCCCAGACACCGAGCACACCCAGCACAGCCTCAGTCCCACCCCTGGAGCCACTCACATCCACTGGGATGCTTTTCCTGCTCCTTTTCCAAGGGCAGCCACCCCCAAGGGATGTCTGTGCCCTCCCTGGGCTCTTCCAGGGATGTCTGTGCCCTCCCTGGGCTCTTCCAGGGCTGTCTGTGCCCTCCTTGGGCTCTTCCAGGTGGAACTGGGCTGTGCCAGTCCCTGGAGCAGGCGGAGATCACTACACCCCACGTCAGCTCTGCTACCCAATCTGCATCCTCCCAGCCTCAGCAGATGAATCAGCCTAGTGCTTCTATTTTTGCTTCACTCCCGAAGCTATTACTTATCCCTGCTAATGCTCTGGGGGTTTTTTTTTGGTTTTTTTTTTGCTTTAATCTAACACAATCGTTTCTGTGCAGCCTCTTGCACTGGTTTCTAAGGCAACATCACTTTCCAGGATGATGAGCTCCTCCGTGCCAGCGTCGTTGGTGTGGTCTCTAATTAAGAATTATTACCAAGAACAGCAATCAGAGCCATGAGGACACGCTCTGTATGTCCAGGAAATTGGGATTTACACACACACACACACACATGGGCTGTGGAACCAGCCTGACACCCCTGCTCAACTCACACTTCACTTCTTCCCACAGGCTAAAGGATAAAACTGGAATATTTCAGATTCTGACCACCAGAACCTTGTAAGATCAACATTGCAAAGGTGTGGAGTTGTACAAACATTAAATACAACCTCAGGTTTTATAGGACGGGTCATTTACAGATCAAATCCTGCTTTAGAATTTACAGCAAAAATCAGAGATCAGCCAAAACCAGAAATCAAACACACTCAGAGTGTTTCCAACTCAATATTTGCTTATTGTGGGGGGATTTCACAGTGGAAATCAAGAGGAGGCAACACAAAGTTCACCCAATGATGCACAAACCACAGACTGGCAACATCAGCCAGGGAAGGAGGTTTAGAATTCAGATTTCCCCAGAAAGTTAAACAGCATTACTGAGAAAATGTGGTCAGCAGCCTCAGCCTGGCAGAAGCTGCAGCCAGAAGTGGATTTGTTTCGCTCCCAGATTTTCTTGAAAATCCAAGGATGAGCAGGAATATAAAATAAAGGAAAAAGGAACCTCAGGAAGGCTGGCCAAGGATGGTGAGTGCCAAGGGAGAGCTGGGCACGGCTGCATCCAGCTGGAGAGAAACCAGGAACTGCTGTAACAGGGCAGGAAAAAACTGGGAAAAAACAGAGGCACCTGCACTGGGATCCGGCTGGTTTGGGCAGCCTTGAAAGAACAGAGATCTGTGAGGTGGGACAGGACAGGGAGAGTGGATTTAGATGGGATTTGGGGAAGGAATTCCTGGCTGGGAGGGTGGGGAGAGGCTGGGATGGAATTCCCAGAGCAGCTGTGGTTGATCCATCCCTGGCAGTGCCCAGGGCCAGGCTGGACAAGGCTTGGATCACCCTGGGACAATGGGAGGTGTCCCTGCCATGGCACTGGATGGGGTTTGAAGTTCCTTCCAACCCAAACCATTCAGGGATTGTGTGATCCTGTTGGATTCTGTTGGATTCTGTTGGATCCTGTTGGATCAGAGGCCCCTGAGCACTCAGCACTGCAAAGCTGCACCTTTGGAAAAACATCCTGTAAGGCAGCTCAGCTCAGCTCAGCTCAGCTCAACTCAGCTCAGCTCAGCTCAGCTCAGCTCAGCTCAACTCAACTCAGCTCAGCTCAGCTCAGCTCAACTCAACTCAGCTCAGCTCAGCTCAGCTCAACTCAGCTCAGCTCAGCTCAACTCAGCTCAGTTAAGCTCAGCTCAGCTCAGTTAAGCTCAGCTCAGCTCAGCTCAACTCAGCTCAGTTAAGCTCAGCTCAGCTCAGTTTTTGGCCAGGGACAGAAGCAAAACCTCCACAACCCCTTCAGTTCAAGCTGAACCAAACTCACACCAGGGCCAAGGATCCTCACAGATTTGTGTAACACTGCCACAGAACTGCCTGGGGTTCAGTTCCCTCACACACCCCACTGGGATAATTACCAGGTCTTTAATTAATGAACAGGCTGCACTATGATGACACTGAGCATTATTAGAGCAGCTCTGCTATTATCAATTCCTGCACCACAACTGCATTGGTGCTGATGATCTCAGCATGACTGGCTGCACTCACACATCCTCCAGCCCCTGTCCTAATTAACACAGCGTTAATCAGCTGATGAATTCCTGTCAGACAAACCCAATTACAGTTTGGGGTCCCACAGGAGAACTACAAACATGATATGATTGTAAGGTTACTGTGCAAATGCAAGATCCACTTAAAATAATGGAAACCAGGCAGGAAAAGAAAATATTTACAGGAAGAGCTTCACTGTGGCTGCACAAGCAAAGCAAATCCTGTAATTAAACAGGGATGGGCATTTCTTGCTTTTTAATTTGATTTACACACAAACTGTTGAGAAATCTGCCCTGCATCCCACAGGGTGACTGTGGCAGCCTGGCACAGGCTGGGGACAGGAGCAGCCACAGGGATGGGGATGGAGGGGAGGGAAAAAGGGATCCAGGCATGAGATGAGCACTGCACCAGCCCCCATTTGGGGCAGGAATTCAGGAGCAGACTGTCAGCACCACGGGGTGGTTGTGCAATGAGTGCCGGGGATCTGAGCTGGCCCTGGGCTGAACAGCTTATGCAAATCAAAATCCATAAGAGGATACAGCCCCCAAAATGCTGAAACAAATTAATTTCTTTTTTTAAAATCGACTATTCTTCAAGGACAGATTGAAGAGAAAAAAAAAATCTTTTGTGAGTCTGCCTTTGAAGCAGAGCTTGAGGAGCAGAGGGAAGGGGATGTCAGCAGCAGATCAGAATCCAACAACCCAACCCTGACCCAGTGAAAAGTTTCCATCATTTCCCCCTTTAACCATTCCCCAGCACTCAGCCAAGCCCCTCCTTGGAAATACAGAATTTAGGACCCTCACTGCCATCTCTAATGCCCAAATTGAGTTTTAATTCATACAAGAGGCAACACAAAGGTTCTGTCACATTGTAAAAGCTGATAATGCCTGTGCTGTTTCTGTTATCAGCTCAGCTGCCTCCTGACATTAAAAGGTATAAAATAATTTTCCACGAGGCTCTGGGGCAGTTCCTCCAATGGCAACGACAACAATGAGCAGCTGAAATAAACCCAAAAGAGGGAGAAGGGATTAAATTGAAGATTTGCACCATCAGCCTTACAGCCGATGTTCCTTAAGCTGCGCAGTCAAAAATAGAAAAAAAGAAATAAAATTACAGAAGTGTGCAAGGATTAATTTACAGGAGATGGGTCCAACTTCCGTCAGAGAGAGGGATCTGCAGCATCACAGTTGCCATGGCTCCCGAGGGAGCTGCATCACAATTCTGGGACCTATTTTAGCAGCACAGACAGGAGCTGATGTTTTCAGGGAAGCATCCTGTTATCCTGGAACAGACAGGGTAGGACATGGGGGCTTGGCTAAAGGGATTTTAGCAGGAGCTCCTCCAAAATGCCTTCATCTGGGAGTAAATCTGGTTTGTTTGTCCTGCTTGCCCAGCAGGGGAAAGAAATAAGAAAAGATGGAAAGGGATTCGGGCAAGGGATGGAGGGACAGGACAAAGGGAATGGTTTTCACTGCCAGAGGGATGGGATGGATGGGAGATTGGGAAGGAATTCCTGGTTGGGAGGGTGGGAAGGGGCTGAGATGGAATTCCCAAAGATTTGTGGCTTCTCCTGGATCCCTGGCAGTGCCCAAGGCCAGACTGGAGCACTCCCAAAGATGGAATTCCCAAAGATTTGTGGCTTCTCCTGGATCCCTGGCAGTGCCCAAGGCCAGACTGGAGCACTCCCAAAGATGGAATTCCCAAAGATCTGTGGCTTCTCCTGGACCCCTGGCAGTGTCCAAGGCCAGACTGGAGCACTCCCAAAGATGGAATTCCCAAAGATTTGTGGCTTCTCCTGCATCCCTGGCAGTGTCCAAGACCAAACTGGATCACCCTGGGACAGTGGGAGGTGTCCCTGCCATGGCAGGGGTGGCACTGGATGATCCTTAAGGTCCTTCCCAACCCAACCTAATCCATCCCAGGATGCTGTGAGGATATCAGGATATGGATGTCCATGGGACATCTGGATTTTCACAGCCATCTCCTGGATCCTGCAGCTCTGCAACCACCACGATGCCTCAGGTTTGAGCTTTCGTGTATTTCAGGTTCTGTGCTGCCCAGGGATGCAGCTCTGAGCTCACAGTCAGTGTCACTCAGCAGGGACACAAAACAAATCCTTGTCCTGCTGCACACCAAGGACAACTTTCAGGTCTAAAAGCACAAACAAGGGTGGCTGGAGGGAGGAACAAGGAGGATGGGACCTCACAACCTGCAGCTGTAACTGGACAATTAAACCCCAATATGCAAATGGACCAAAACTTATAAAAGTGCGAGACCTCCTGACCGTTTGTCCATTTTGTGTCCATTTTGTGCCTATTTTGTGCCTATTTTGTGTCCATTTTGTGTCCATTTTATGTCCATTTTGTGTCCATTTTATGACCATTTTGTGACCATTCTGTGACCATTTTGTGACCATTTTGTGTCCATTTTGTGTCCATTTTATGTCCATTTTGTGTCCATTTTATATCCATTTTGCGTCCATTTTGTGACCATTCTGTGACCATTTTGTGACCATTTTGTGTCCATTTTGTGTCCATTTTATGACCATTTTGTGACCATTCTGTGACCATTTTGTGTCCATTTTGTGACCATTTTGGGTCCACCTTGGGTGTAGCCCTGGCCAGGCTCCTGTCCTGCCCAAGGTGGATCCTAAAGGCCTTTTAATAAATCTCTACTTTATTCTCTTAGCTCTGTCCTGCCTCTGTTTCTCAGCTCAGCCTCCCCAAGGCACCAACCAGGCCCGGAAATGGTCAGAAAGTGTGGATGTGGTTCAGTGCTGGCCTTGGCAGTGCTGGGGTTAAAACCTGAGCTTTTCCAAGCTGAACAATTCCCTGATTCTCTCTCAGTGAACAAGAACAGTCACCATGCCCAGGGATCTCAGCACCTTTCCCTTCACTGAGCTCCGGGCTCAGCTCGGGCGTCACCGACGCGCGAATTCCGCGCTCCGGCCTCGGATCTGCCCCAGGCACTTCCACACCACTGCTGCCAACTGAGGGATCCAGCCAGGCCTCCAGGGGATTGCAGCTCATGGAACAGCTGGTCCATGGAAATGGAGACAAAAACCTCAGTCATGTGGCTGGATTGGCTCTAAGGGGCTGCTCAATGGAGGGTTGGGGTGTCCATCCCTGGAGGTGTTCCAGGAAATCCTGGGGGTGGCACTGACAGGGTGGGGATTGGGCACAGGACTACAAACTTAATGATCCTGGGATACTGGGATGGAAAAGCATCTTCAGCTGGTGTGGGAACATGGCAGTGAGAGCTCCAGAATGAGCTCAGCCATGGAAATGTGGGAATTTGGCACCAAGAGCTCCAAAATGAGCTCAGCCATGGAAATTTGGGAACAGAACTGAGAGCTCCAGAATGAGCTCAGCCATGGAAATGTGGGAACAGAACTGAGAGCTCCAGAATGAGCTCAGCCATGGAAATGTGGGAATTTGGCACTGAGAGCTCCAGAATGAGCTCAGCCATGGAAATGTGGGAACAGAACTGAGAGCTCCAGAATGAGCTCAGCCATGGAAATGTGGGAACAGAGCACTGAGAGCTCCAGAATGAGCTCAGCCATGGAACTGTGGGAATGTGGCACCAAGAGCTCCAAAATGAGCTCAGCCATGGAAATGTGGGAACAGAGCTGAGAGCTCCAGAATGAGCTCAGCCATGGAAATTTGGGAACAGAGCACTGAGAGCTCCAGAATGAGCTCAGCCATGGAAATGTGGGAACAGAGCACTGAGAGCTCCAGAATGAGCTCAGCCATGGAAATGTGGGAACAGAACTGAGAGCTCCAGAATGAGCTCAGCCATGGAAATGTGGGAACAGAACTGAGAGCTCCAGGATGAGCTCAGCCATGGAAATGTGGGAACGCAGAACTGAGAGCTCCAGAATGAGCTCAGCCATGGAAATGTGGGAACAGAACTGAGAGCTCCAGGATGAGCTCAGCCATGGAAATGTGGGAACGCAGAACTGAGAGCTCCAGAATGAGCTCAGCCATGGAAATGTGGGAATAGAACTGAGAGCTCCAAATGAGCTCAGCCATGGAAATGTGGGAACACAGAACTGAGAGCTCCAGAATGAGCTCAGCCATGGAAATGTGGGAACAGAGCACTGAGAGCTCCAGAATGAGCTCAGCCATGGAAATGTGGGAACAGAACTGAGAGCTCCAGAATGAGCTCAGCCATGGAACTGTGGGAACAGAACTGAGAGCTCCAGAATGAGCTCAGCCATGGAAATGTGGGAATTTGGCACCAAGAGCTCCAGAATGAGCTCA
This sequence comes from Acrocephalus arundinaceus, assembly GCA_021534815.1. Lineage (NCBI taxonomy): Eukaryota > Metazoa > Chordata > Aves > Passeriformes > Sylviidae > Acrocephalus > Acrocephalus arundinaceus. Next base: position 53,127,872 of record JAJEOU010000373.1, on the reverse strand, counting down.
GCCATGGAAATGTGGGAACAGAACTGAGAGCTCCAGGATGAGCTCAGCCATGGAACTGTGGGAACAGAACTGAGAGCTCAATATGAGCTCAGCCATGGAACTGTGGGAACACAGAACTGAGAGCTCCAGAATGAGCTCAGCCATGGAAATGTGGGAACAGAACTGAGAGCTCCAGGATGAGCTCAGCCATGGAAATGTGGGAACGCAGAACTGAGAGCTCCAGAATGAGCTCAGCCATGGAAATGTGGGAATAGAACTGAGAGCTCCAAAATGAGCTCAGCCATGGAAATGTGGGAACACAGAACTGAGAGCTCCAGAATGAGCTCAGCCATGGAAATGTGGGAACAGAACTGAGAGCTCCAGAATGAGCTCAGCCATGGAAATGTGGGAACAGAGCACTGAGAGCTCCAGAATGAGCTCAGCCATGGAAATGTGGGAACAGAACTGAGAGCTCCAGAATGAGCTCAGCCATGGAACTGTGGGAACAGAACTGAGAGCTCCAGAATGAGCTCAGCCATGGAAATGTGGGAATTTGGCACCAAGAGCTCCAGAATGAGCTCAGCCATGGAAATGTGGGAACAGAACTGAGAGCTCCAGGATGAGCTCAGCCATGGAACTGTGGGAACAGAACTGAGAGCTCAATATGAGCTCAGCCATGGAACTGTGGGAACAGAGCATCAGGAGCTCCAAGAGCTCAGCCATGGAACCATGGAAGCTCCTGAGCTGGGAGACACCACAAGGATCACTGATCCAACTCCTGGCCCTGCACAGACACCCCAACAATCCCACCCTGCACATCCCTGAGTGCTGTCCAAAGGCTCCTGGAGCTCTGGCAGTGCTGAATATGCCAATTTGTCTCCTTCCCTGTGGAGCCTGGGCAGTGCCCAGCACCCTCACAGGGAATTTGAGCTGAACATTCTGAGCTCCTCTTAAAAACCCCAATAAACTGTTGTCTCTACAAATTGTTGAAAGGAGGAAATGAATAGAAGGTTATCAAAACCCTGAGTAAACTCACATGGGGACAACTTCCAGTTGTAAAGTTTGTGCCAACTTACTCACAGTTCTACTCTGAGCCAGGACTCCTCCAATCCGTGCAAGATATTCAGGAGGAGCTTTTCTCTCAAAAACTCCTGGCAGACAACAGAAAAGGCTTGGGAGAAATGTTGGTTTTGTAAAAGATGCTGCCTTCAGCTTTCCCTTTGTTTTGTTGCATCATGCACCAAAGAGCATCACTTCTGCAGGCACAAGTTCATGCAGAGAACACCACTTCCACTAAAATAGAACTACTTCAGGTTATGCAACACTCATTAAAATTACAAAACCTCTCAAAAAAAAAAAACCTGAGCAGCGTGTTAAGGCACTCTGGAGCTCGGGGTCTGGTGAGTTAGTGGCTGCATCATGCAAACTGGCAGCAAGAAACTCTGCAGGAACAGCAACAAAAGTTCATGCCTGATGACAAGGCAGAAATGGAGAGCACCTGAGGGCAGGGAGAAACTTCCCAGCCCATCTCGGCAGAGTGGGGTTCACAGAGATGCCAGCTCTTTGTGAGGAAGCTTTAGAATGAGCACAAGTACAAGAAGATTTGTAATTTTGTCTCTTTCTGTATTTGAAAATTTCTAAGAACTGGATTCAGTTCTATGGGATGAATTCCAGCTCATTTCCTATGAGCACAGGGACCTTGCTCCCTGGAGAACAGCCCTGGATGCTGACCAGCTCATCCAAAGTCTCCTGGGAGCGATTAAATCCCAAAATTTACATCAGTCCCACCATTGTTTTGTTGGAGCTGCTTTGGGAAAGGTTTGGATTCTAAAGGAAACATTTTGTGGGTGAAGTGGCTCCAGGAGGTTTAAGCCAAACCAACAGCAGGAGGAGAAAGGGATGGGATAAACCCAAACCCTGCAAACAACAGGACCCAGAGCATTCCCTGCCCCTGAGCAGGAGCCACTGTCACAGCACAGCTCAAAGCCATCACCCCAACCTCAGTGACAAGAACCCAAAAGTGCCGATTTACCCAAAAACTCCACAACATTTGCACACCTCAACCTGCATGAATCAAACCCAGAGCCAACTGCCAGCCCCAAAAACTTTGGGAATGAGCACTGTGAGCCAGGCAAGCACCCCTGAGAGCAGCCAACACCCCTCATGCCACGCTGGGATGGCCACGTGGGTCATGCCAAGGCAGGGACACGCGTGTCCCCGGGCACACACACACACACAACACACACAAACACACACACACCTCTGCTCTGCTGCCTGGGGACAGCTCTGGGGGCTGCCCTGGCCACCAGGGCTGGCACCCCACGAGCCTTGGTGGGTCTCATGTAGCCCTTGAGCTGCTCTGCTGCCTTCACTCTGTCTTTCTTTGCCTCTTTCACGGCCTTCTGTTCACATTTTTCTTCTGTTTCTTTAGTTGGGGCTTGAGATTCCTTCTCTTTAGTTATTTTTTGAGATTCCTTCTCTTTAATTGTGTCCTGAAACTCCTTTTCTTTAGTTACTTCTTGAGATTCCTTCTCTTTGTTTATGTCTTGTGATTCCTTTTCTTTAGTTGTGTCCTGAGATTCCTTTTCTTTATTTGAGTCCTGAGACTCCTTCTCTTTAGTTACTTCATGAGATTCCTTTTCTTTAGTTATTTCCTGAGATTCCTTCTCTTTAGTTGTGTCCTGAGATTCCTTTTCCTTAGTTGTGTCCTGAGATTTCTTCTCTTTAGTTATTTCTTGAGACTCCTTCTCTTTGGTTATGTCTTGAGATTCCTTTTCTTTAGTTATTTCCTGAGATTCCTTTTCTTTAGTTATTTCCTGAGATTCCTTCTCTTTAGTTGTGTCCTGAGATTTCTTCTCTTTAGTTACTTCTTGAGGTTCCTTTTCTTTAGTTGTGTCCTGAGATTCTTTTTTAGTTACTTCTTGAGATTCCTTTTCTTTAGTTGTATCTTGAGTTTCTCTTTCTTTAATTGTGTCTTGAGAATCCTTTTCCTTGGTTTTGCCTTGTGAATCCTTTTCTTTAATTCTGTCTTGAGGATCATTTTCTTTGGTTTTGGCTTGTGAATCCTTTTCTTTAATTGTGTCTTGTGAATCCTTTTCTTTGGTTTTGCCTTGTGAATCCTTTTCTTTGGTTTTGGTTTGTGAGTCCTTTTCTTTGGTTTTGGTTTGAGGTTTATCCACCTCACACTTTGACACCAGAGCATCCTTCAGGAGAGCCTGGCCAGCACCAGCAGGGCCCCCCTCTGCAGGCTGCCAGGGACCTTTTCTGTTCTCTTTGGGCTGGTTTTGGGTAATTTGGGCAGCTGTCCCATGCAGGCCAGCAGCCTCAGGCTCAGTGCTCTGGTGTTGGGGTGAGCTCTGCTCATTCCTCGTGTCCCTGCCTGGCTCAGCCCCTCCAACTTTCCTGTCCATGCCAGCTCCTGGCACAGCCTGGGCTGTGGAGATGCTCCCTGTGCTCCCAGGTGTCCCTGAACGTGCTGGGGTGACACTCCCTGTGCTCCCAGGTGTCCCTGAAAGGGCTGGGGTGACACTCCCTGTGCTCCCAGGTGTCCCTGTAGGGGCTGGGGTGACACTCCCTGTGCCCCCAGGTGTCCCTGTAGGGGCTGGGGTGACACTCCCTGTGCCCCCAGGTGTCCCTGAATGTGCTGGGGTGACACTCCCTGTGCCCCCAGGTGTCCCTGAAAGGGCTGGGGTGACACTCCCTGTGCTCCCTGTGCCCCCAGGTGTCCCTGTAGGGGCTGGGGTGACACTCCCTGTGCTCCCAGGTGTCCCTGAAAGGGTTGGAGTGACACTCCCTGTGCCCCCAGGTGTCCCTGAAAGGGTTGGGGTGACACTCCCTGTGCCCCCAGGTGTCCCTGAAAGGGCTGGGGTGACACTCCCTGTGCCCCCAGGTGTCCCTGAAAGGGCTGGGGTGACACTCCCTGTGCTCCTGGATGTCCCTGCAGGGGCTGGGGTGACACTCCCTGTGCTCCCAGGTGTCCCTGAAAGGGTTGGGGTGACACTCCCTGTGCTCCTGGGTGTCCCTGAATGTGCTGGGGTGACACTCCCTGTGCCCCCAGGTGTCCCTGTAGGGGCTGGGGTGACACTCCCTGTGCTCCCAGGTGTCCCTGAAAGGGTTGGGATGACACTCCCTGTGCTCCTGGATGTCCCTGCAGGGGCTGGGGTGACACTCCCTGTGCCCCCAGGTGTCCCTGTAGGGGCTGGGGTGACACTCCCTGTGCCCCCAGGTGTCCCTGTAGGGGTTGGGGTGACATTCCCTGTGCCCCCAGGTGTCCCTGTAGGGGTTGGGGTGACACTCCCTGTGCCCCCAGGTGTCCCTGAAAGGGCTGGGGTGACACTCCCTGTGTCCTTCTCTGCACAGGACATGGTGGCCTCTGCTCCCTCTGTCCCCTGGGCAGCTCCAGAGGCTGCTCTGTGTTTGGGTTCTGCTGCTGAGGGAACTTTGAGCCTTTTATCATCAGGTTTTATTTCTTTATCCTCCACCTTTACCATGGGAGAAAAGTGACTTTTGTCCTTCTGGCCATCGTGCAAAGCCTCCTCTCTGCTTCTCCCATCCTGTGGAATCTCTTTGTGTCCCAGGCTGATGTGCTGCTCACCAGATTTCTGGGTCTGCATCTCCTTAGCACCAAGTTCTCTGCTGCTTTTCTCTGCCACAGCTTCCAGAGGAGGAGGAAGATGATGAGGAAGGCCCCCAGCCCCTGCACTCCCCTCTCTCTGTTTTGGGAGGTCACAGGGAGTGTCACCCCCATCACCAGGGCCGCTTGCTGTGCTCTGAGATTTGGATTTCACGGATTTCATGTCACCTTTATTATTCCAAACTCTTTGAGGGTCAGGGGGAAAGTTTTTAATGTTTCTGTTTTCATCTACCAAATCTGTGTCTCCCATCCCACATTCCAGCCCAGCTCCCACGGGAGGCTTTGCTTCCCTCCTGTCTGCTTTTACCTCTAGAGGAACAACCTGCCTGGAGGCATTTTTAGCCTTTTTACTGCTGCCATCATAACCCCTCTTTTTACATCTCTCACTCACTGGGGCCAGGCTGGGATCTGACACTGCTGGATGCTCTGCAACAGGATTTTTATTCCTGCTGCAAGGACTGGCACCTCCTGCCTCAGGTTTGTCCCTGATCTCTGGGCCAGGAGGAGGGAACATCGCTGCTTCTGATTTATGCTCCAGCAGAAAAAGCTGCTGTGGGTCAGGCTCTCCCTTTTTGTGCTTCTCTTCCCCACCTGGCTGTGATTTCCCTGGCTCCAGGAGCAGAGCAGGAGCTTGGGCAGCATCAGGGAGGTGACCCAGCAGTGCCACTGCAGTCCTGGAATTCTCTTTGCCCTTCTCAGACTGAGTCTGTGGATGTCCCACTGCAGGGATGTCACCTGCCTGCAGCTCAGGACTGTGCTCAGCCTTTTTGCTTTTCCCATCCCTGTTTTTACTCTTGGGTTTGTCCATCCCCAGTTCCCTGTGCTCTGGGAGAAGTTGGGATTTATCTGCCTCTTTCCCTTTATTCCTGGGCCATGTTTCCCTGCCTATTTCTGGCTCTGAAGTTTCTGTTTTATGGCCTGAAAGATTTGGCTGCTCTGAGAAGCTCCCAGTGCCATTCTGGATTTTGGGTTTGCCCAGCCCCTCTGCCAGCCTCTCCCTCTGCAAACCAAACCCCTTCTCCTTCTCCAGGCTCATTTCCTTCCTGCCTCCAACCTCCTGCTGCTGCCTGGCTTCCCCCCCAGCACCCAGGCCAGCTGCCTGCCCACAGGGACTTTTCTCAGGCTGTTTCCTTCTCCCATCACTGCTCCTTTTCCTGCCTTTCTCTGCCAGCACTGTCACATCTGAGCTGAGCCCTGCAGCCTCTCTGCCCTTCCCAACCAAATCTATTTCTTTTGTGGGGCTGATGGTGGCAGCCAGAGCAGGAATTTTTGCTTCCTCTCTGCTTTTTTCCAGCACCAAAGCTTGGTCTAAAGCTCCCAAATCTGCTGCTTCACCTTTCCCAACATTTTCTTTTGGTTTCTCAATTGGCTTTTGCATTTTAGCTGCATTTTCCTGCAAACCTTCAGCAGGGACAGAGCTCCCCTCTGTGCCCTTATCACTGCCCTCCTTCCCCTTATCAGCCACCTCAGAAAAACTCCCTGCATCCATTTTATTCTCAAGGAAAGGCTGCTGGAAAAAGCTCCTTTCCCCTTTTTTGCTCCTTCCATCGCTGCCTCTTTTTTTGGCTTTGTCTGCAGGACAGGTCTGTGCAGTGCTGGCTGCTGAGTGTCCTCTGCCAGCAACACCCTGACCATTTTCAGGAGAAATTATTTCCTTTCCAGCCTCATCTGCCCTCCCTCCATCAGTGAATTTGCCTCCATCCTCTGAGAGCACCATCTGCTCCGAGCTGCTTTTAATTCTTTTGCCTCTCCCCTCACTGCGCTTTTTTTTCGGTCTGTCCATCCCGTGTGTCCAGCTGGGATCTTTTCCAGCCTGCTGCTCTGGAGGATTCAATCCTTTCCCTTTGTTTGGGTCTGGGGAATCTGCTGCCATCCCCCTGCCCCCTGCCTCACCAGGGTTGGGATGTTTGGGGGTATCAGGAGCACCCTCAGCCCTTCTGTCCTGCACAGCTGCAACTTCCCCGGGTTTTGGTGAAACCAAGGCTGGGACAGGAGCTCCAGGAGCATCTCTTGGGCTCTTCAATCCTCCCTCTGAGCCTGATTTACTTTCTCCAGCTGCCTTTGGCTCTGGGATCTTGTCCTCCATGGCTGCAGCCTCCAGGTGAGGCTGTTTGAGGGTTTCCTTCTCATCCCCTTTGCTTCTTTCCCCATTTTTTGTGGCTGTTGTTTCCAGGTGAGGCTGTTTGGGGTTTTCCTTCTCATCCCCTTTGCATTTTTCCCCATTTTTCTTGGCTGCTGTTTCCAGGTGAGGACATTTGGGGTTTTCCTTCTCATCCCCTTTCCCTTTTTCCCCATTTTTCCTGGCTGTTGTTTCCAGGTGAGGACATTTGGGGTTTTCCTTCTCATCCCCTTTGCATTTTTCCCCATTTTTCTTGGCTGCTGTTTCCAGGTGAGGCTGTTTGAGGGATTCCTTTTCATCCCCTTTGCATTTTTCCCCATTTTTCTTGGCTGCTGTTTCCAGGTGAGGACATTTGGGAGATTCCTTCTCATCCCCTTTGCATTTTTCCCCATTTTTTGTGGCTGTTGTTTCCAGGTGAGGACATTTGGGGGATTCCTTCTCATCCCCTTTGCATTTTTCCCCATTTTTCTTGGCTGCTGTCTCCAGGTGAGGACATTTGGGGGTTTCCTTCTCATCCCCTTTCCCTTTTTCCCCGTTTTTTGTGGCTGCTGTTTCCAGGTGAGGCTGTTTGGGGGATTCCTTTTCATCCCCTTTCCCTTTTTCCCCATTTTTCTTGGCTGCTGTTTCCAGGTGAGGACATTTGAGGGATTCCTTCTCATCCCCTTTCCCTTTTTCCCCGTTTTTTGTGGCTGCTGTCTCCAGGTGAGGACATTTGAGGGATTCCTTCTCATCCCCTTTCCCTTTTTCCCCGTTTTTTGTGGCTGCTGTCTCCAGGTGAGGACATTTGGGGGATTCCTTCTCATCCCCTTTCCCTTTTTCCCCGTTTTTTGTGGCTGCTGTTTCCAGGGCAGGCTGATGGACAGAGTCACTGGGTGTTTCCTGCCCTGGAGATGGGGGTTTAGGCTCCTGATTTTTATGGGAAATGGGAAATTCCCAAGGTTTGGTCTCTGCTTTGCTCAGATTCCCGGCCAGGTCGGCACTTTTGGATTCCTTCTCCTCCTTCTTCTCATTTTTGCTGGGGAATTCTCTCTCTGTGGGCTTGGTGGGTCCCTTTGCTGTCACAAATTCCTCCACCTTCCCCTTACCCACTGAGGGAACCTCCTGACTTTTGCCTTTAGATTCCAACCTCCAGCTCCCATCTCTGCTCCCCTCTGTTTTCATTTCCTCCCTGGTTTTGGCATCCAACACAGCAGATTTTGGGACCTGCTGTCCTGGGAATTCATTTTGCTCATCCAGGATATGACTCCCAGTTGTTATTTTTGCATCTTTTGGCACATCCAGAGCTCTGCTTGCCGAGGGTGTTGTAGGACACACGTCTGGGTTCTGCCATCCCACCCCACAGGGAGAATTCCTGGCAGCTCCATTCTCCTCCCAGAACTCCATCCCTCTTGGCAGTTGGCTTCTCCTTTGTTTTGGTTTCTTTTTCTTTTTCTTCACCACGGCACCTTCCAAATCCCAATTTTCCTGGGGGGGATTTTTGCAGCTCTCCAGAGGCTCCGTGGGGACATTGGTGACTTTTTTGTGAGGAACCCTAAAGCCAGGGGATGTTCCAGCACCACAGCCAAGCTCCACTGTGGAACAGGGATCTGCTCTGGGCTCAGGACTCTTCTGCTGTGGGAGACCTACAGGATTCTCCTCTGGCACATCTGTGAGAGGCACTGGGGCAGGTTTTGCTCTGCCAAACCCACGGTCCCTGGATTTGGGAGCTTGCCTGACTTGTGCAGTGGGAAGACCTGGAATACAGGAAGCCTGCTCAAACATCAAGGCCACGATTTGCTTGGTAAAAGAAATAATAAATGTATTTTCTATGTGACTGCAGCCCTCTCAAACAGGCAGAATGGGAAGGGTTTCCCAGCATTGGAACCACACCAGAGCCACCCTGGGAGGGTTGGGGTAGATATTTACCCCAATTCCTGTGTAATTTACCCCAAATCCAAACATCAGTGCTATTTAAACACGAGTCTGACACAGGCTCTTACCCCACCAAAAAAAGCACCAAAAGTTCTTGTAAGGACATGCCATTGCTTTTTAAAAAATGCATTAAGGATCCATTTTGTCTCAGCAAGACAAGATCAGAGAGAACCTTTTTATATCTCTAACTGGCATCCTTCCAGAGTGGGAAAACAGAAGTTTAGTGGGAAGATGGCAAGAAAGATGGGGGCAGGAGAGAAAAGTTTCCCCAGCAGCCAGGGTGGAAGCAGTGGGAGGCAAAGCCTCTGTCCCAGGGGCACCTGCTGTGTCCCTGGGGATCCCCCAGCTGGGTTTGAGTTTTGTCACTCAGCCCTGGCCCACAAATCCTCCTGCACACCAAGTGTGAGCAGCACCAGCTCCTCTGGAGGCTGGGTCAGTGGAGCAGGAGGAAATCACATCTTCCTTTAGTAATGACACAGCTCTGTTGGGAAGGAGATCCTCCCTGGGAATATCCTCAGCAGAATTAAAGATCCTTTTCAATACCAAAATAAAAATCCAGTGCTGATGGCAGAGAGATGAGGAGCTCTGCAATCCTCCAGCACTGCTGTGAGCCAGTCCCAGTGATAAAGCACCCAGAGCACACAGATTTGGGGTTTGAGTTTGAACGTGGAGGGAAAAGAGCCTTGGAGAGGGCAGGGATCCAAGGGAAAAGAGCCTTGGAGAGGGCAGGGATCTGAGGGAAAAGAGCCTTGGAGAGGGCAGGGATCTGAGGGAAAAGAGCCTTGGAGAGGGCAGGGATCTGAGGGAAAAGAGCCTTGGAGAGGGCAGGGATCTGAGGGAAAAGAGCCTTGGAGAGGGCAGGGATCTGAGGGAAAAGAGCCTTGGAGAGGGCAGGGATCCAAGGGAAAAGAGCCTTGGAGAGGGCAGGGATCTGAGGGAAAAGAGCCTTGGAGAGGGCAGGGATCTGAGGGAAAAGAGCCTTGGAGAGGACAGGGATCTGAGGGAAAAGAGCCTTGGAGAGGACAGGGATCTGAGGGAAAAGAGCCTTGGAGAGGGCAGGGAACCAAGGGAAAAGAGCCTTGGAGAGGGCAGGGATCTGAGGGAAAAGAGCCTTGGAGAGGGCAGGGATCTGAGGGAGAAGAGCCTTGGAGAGGGCAGGGATCCAAGGGAAAAGAGCCTTGGAGAGGGCAGGGATCTGAGGGAAAAGAGCCTTGGAGAGGACAGGGATCTGAGGGAAAAGAGCCTTGGAGAGGGCAGGGATCTGAGGGAAAAGAGCTTTGGAGAGGGCAGGGATCTGAGGGAAAAGAGCCTTGGAGAGGGCAGGGATCCAAGGGAAAAGAGCCTTGGAGAGGACAGGGATCTGAGGGAAAAGAGCCTTGGAGAGGGCAGGGATCTGAGGGAAAAGAGCCTTGGAGAGGGCAGGGATCTGAGGGAAAAGAGCCTTGGAGAGGGCAGGGATCTGAGGGAAAAGAGCCTTGGAGAGGGCAGGGATCTGAGGGAAAAGAGCCTTGGAGAGGGCAGGGATCTGAGGGAAAAGAGCCTTGGAGAGGGCAGGGATCCAAGGGAAGGGTGAGCCCAGCACCAGGAACACTGAGAGGCACAAAAAGTCATTTCTGCTTGCCCAGGTGGCCCCACAGCCAACAGCAGAAAGTGAAGAGTTCCCAGAGCAGGTTTCCATGAGGAAATTGAGTTATTTTTTATATTAAGATTTATATCCTACCTGTGGGCTCCTGCAGGGTTTTCCCTTCCTGAGGTTCTGAGTGTTGGATGTGGTTGTGCTCAGCCTCCTCCTTTTGTGTCTCACCATCCTCAGCAGGAGCAGATTTTTCTGCAAGGTCTTTATTTTCCAGTGCTCCTTTTGCTTCAGCTGCAAACATGAAGAGACAGGAACAGAAAACTTCAGGTCTCAGGAGCAGAGGCAGCTAAACCCCAGCCCTTAATTTAACAGGAATGAAGTTTATGAGGTTGGTTCATCTCCTCTCCCTCCCATTTCAGCAGCACTTTTATATTTTATTATAAGGTGGGGGTAGAACACAAAGCAGGAGCTGTTTCAGGGCTCAAGCACAGGGTGAGGGTTTGTTTGGGTTTTTCCCTCTTTGTAATCAACCCAATCCAGACTATCCCAGCTTCCCACTGGGAATTCAAATCCAGAATGAACTCCATGATCAGCCTGGAGTCCCTGGCTGATGTTGATCATCTTGTATTCATCCATACCTTCCAACACATCCACACAGCCACCACAACATTCCTCACTCTGCATAATTACAGCAAATTCCAGTTGGAATTTGTGAGGCTTAATTACATGGGAGAGCAGTTCTCTCTGTAATTAATTTGATTTAAATTTTAAATAGGGAAGGAAAACTATGACAGACATTGGTACAACTGAGCAAGGGCAAGAAAAGGACAAATTCTGTGAATGGCAGCACACACTAAAAACCTGCTGGAGGTTCCAGTTTGGTGCCTGAGCTTTGCTGAGGGCACAGGGCAGTGCCTGGGTGGGCTCTGGTTGTATTTCCCACCTGCTGGCTCCCAGTGCTGGTTGGTTTTCCCAGGAAAATGCTCATCCAAGGGGCTTGGAGGGGCTTTCCTGTCCTTCATCTTCTCCGAGTGATCCTCACAAACTTCAGGGGCTTTGGATTCTGCCTCCACCTTTGCTGTTGTTTCTGCAAACGGAATGGAAAGAGGAAAAATTCCTATTTTTAAATTTAGAGCAGATTAAGTAAGATAAAAATCACTCCCTCACCTAATTTTTTATATATTGTGCAAGGAACTGAAGGGTTTCCCCACTTTCAAAACCTGATTTTTAGGATCTTTTTACCTTCCTGAATTGTCTTGCACCTCCTCCTTCATTCACCCACCTGGGCCTCTCAGTCACTACATTTTAGTGGGATTTTTTTTTTTGTTAAAACTTCTTTATTGAAATTTATCCTCATCATTAAACTAAAGAGAATCAGAAGATAAGAAAAAAAATCTCACTCCAAGTCCATCCACAACCAATCCACACATGCTGCCTCTGCTCAGGACTATTTTCTGCATTTTAGATATATAAATATAAAATAAATACAGAGATAAATATAAATATAAAATAAATACAGAAATATAAATATAAAATAAATACATAAATATAAATATAAATATAAATAAATATAAAATAAATGCCTTGGAGAGCAGTTTGGTCTCCTAGGAATGGTGTCCCTGGAAAAATCCACACAGCACAGCAAACCTGCACATGGCAAACCAAACATGATCTTCTACAGTCATCCCAAGGAAAGGTCCCAAAATTATCAGCTAAACCTTTCAGTCTCCTCAGAAATTATTTTCAGGAACCTCTGTTTGTCAGCTCTGTGTCCTGCAGGATTTGGGAGGTTTTGGTGAGAGCTGAGGGTGGTGCTGACACAAAACCAGGGATGAACCAACACCTCTGTGGTTGTTCTTAGACCACTCAGCACTGCTAAGAATGCCCATTGAAAATGAAAAAATCATTAAAAACCTTTAGTTTTATGTTTTACAAGAGAAGAATGACTGTGAAGCATTTGAGCAGAGCTGAGCTCTCCTCAAGGTGCTTCACCCAAAGCCAATCCATGCTGGGCTCCATCACCTCAGAGACCTTTTCCAACCTGAATTATCCATGATTGGGATTCTGGGATTTGGGCACACTCACCTGCAGGAGATTTGTCTTGCTGGGATGTCAGCAGCTCCCCAGACACAGCAATCCTGGGGGAAGCTGCAGGGCCAGGCTGAGCTTCCACTGACACATTCCTGGCATCCCCAGCAGGGCCAGGCTGGGCTGGAGCTGCAGGAGCAAACCCAGAATCCAGGGCGTGGTCATGGTTGATTTCTGCTGCTGGGGAAAACTCTGAATCTGCTGCTGGGGCAAACTCAGAGCCCAGAATGTGCTGAGCTTTGTTATCTGCTGCTGGAGCAAATCCCAAATCCAAGGCATGGTGAGGTTCTGCATCCGCTGCTGGGGCAAATCCCAAATCCATGGTCTGGTGGGATTCCACACCTGCTGCTGGAGCAAATCCCAAATCCAGGTTCTGGTGGGACTCCATTGCTGCTGGGGCAAATCCCAAATCCACCCCATGGTGAGATTCCATATCTGCTGCTGGAGCAAATCCCAAATCCATGTTCTGGTGGGATTCTGCATCTGCTGCTGGAGCAAATCCCAAATCCATGTTCTGGTGGGATTCTGCATCTGCTGCTGGAGCAAATCCCAAATCCAGGTTCTGGTGGGATTCTGCATCTGCTGCTGGAGCAAACCCCAAATCCACCCCATAGTGGGATTCCATATCTGCTGCTGGAGCAAATCCCAAATCCATGTTCTGGTGGGACTCCGTATCTGCTGGGGCAAATCCCAAATCCATCCCATGGTGGGACTCCGTATCTGCTGATGGGGCAAATCCCAAATCCATGTTCTGGTGGGACTCCACATCTCCTGCTGGGGCAAATCCCAAATCCAGCCCATGGTGGGATCCAACATCTGCTGCCGGGGCGAAGCCGAGCTCTGTCCCCGGGGTGGACACGTCATTGACACCTTTGGGAGGGTTGGCTTCAGGTGCAGGAGCAAACCCCACCTCGGTGGCCTGGAAAGGGTTGGCAGCTGCTGCTGCAGCCCCTGGAGCTGGGGCAGTTTTGGGGTCTCCATCAGGAACAGCTCCAGCTTTCTCCACAGGCAGGGACGCGGCGTCGGCAGCGGGAACAGAGGCTGCACCTGCCCAGGAACAGGGGAACCACAGATCAGGGAAAAACCCCTACAAACCCCTGAACACACAGGGGTCACTCCCTGGGTCTCCTCTTGTCCCCCCTACCCTGGTTGTTCCAACCTTTATCCGCTCCTGGATGCATCCAAGAGCTTTTCCTGATTGCAGCAGGGCTCCCATCTGCTCCCAGCAGCAGCCAAGGATGGATTGTTCCTGATCCAAACCTCCCTGATGCCACCCAGCTGGCAAAGGGCCAGAGCTGCTGGATCCTCTGCCAGGAGCACATTCCAGCAGAGCCCAGACTGGAATCACAGCAATTCTGCTGAGCCTCAGGATGGTTTGGGGTGAAGAAACCTTAAAGGTGTCCCAGCTCCAGCTCCACTCCCTTGTCCTGGGCAGCGACACCTCCTGCTATGCCTGGTTGCTCAGGATATTTCAGGGATGGGGCAGCCAGAGTTTCCCTGGGAAAGTTTTTCCCTCTACTGCAGGACACAGAAAATGTGGGATCACCTCTGTGAGCCCAGCAAGTTTTCCAGGAGCAGAAATCCTGACACACTCCAAAGCTGCACATTTCACATTTCATTCTGAACGTGCTTTGTGCTGCTGCTGGGGGTTTGGTTGGTGCTTGAGCAGGAGCTCTGGCACTCCTGACACAAAATCCTCCCACAAATCCCAAATTCTTTCTATTCCTTCAAATTGGCCTCGTTCATTTTTTTTTCACACAGCATCTCCTGAGCTGGTAGCTCCAAACCAACATTTGTCACTTCACAGCACAATCAAACCTCTGCATTTAAGCTCTTATTTGCCTAAAATCCCCTTAAAGGAGATAAAAAGTCAGTTTTTGTTTAATGTTTCAGCTGTCCAGAGGCAAGTTTTTCCAAATGATCAGTGCCAGAAGAATTGGATCTCTCTTCTGCTGCTCCTCATCTCCACAGCCCCAAGCTCTGCCCACCCTGAGTCCTGCAGCCCTGAACATCTCCCATCTAGTGCTGATGACCAAAAAATAACATTTCTACTGATTTTTTGAGTCACATCTAAAAATAACCTCCCCAACCAATGGAAAATGTATTAAATCTAAATTAGATACTTAAACTGAAGTTAGAAAGAAAGAGAAAAATGGAAAAAATCCCTTTTAAAATGGTACTTAAGGATCCATTTAGATAAAACAAATATTTTTGGTGAACCAAACCAAAAGGATCCATCATGCACCAGTCCCCATTTGGGGTTGACTTTGTTATGGGTTTTTTAAGTGATATCATGATCTTCTTCAAAAGAAAATATAAAGATTGTGATTTTACACATGAATAAGATTGTAAATAAATATTAAAAAATAAATATTAAAAAATATGGATGTTCCCTGGAGAATTATGGAAATGAGTGGGATGAAGTATTAGGAAACTGGACAACAACTGGCACTATGAGTCTGTGTATAAATACATTAAAAATTGTTTTTTTTAAAAAAAGAATCTTTTAAAAGGACAGGTTTAAAGGTATTTGTGAATAGATCTGACATTTAGGGCCGTGGGTCAGTGCTGGGGAAGGGTTGGACCCGGTGACCTCAGAGGGTTTTTCCAAGCTCAACCATTCCCTCACTCTCTGCCCCAACCACAGCCTTGGGATCTTCCTGGAGCTAAAATCTGGAGGCAGCAAAGAATATTGGAATATTGGGATCAGGTGCTGGGCTGGGACACAACTGAGCAGATCTGCAGCTTCTCCCTCAGGTGTTCCCACAGCTGCAGGTACAGCAGGATCTGTTCTGGGCCCTCAGTTTAGGGTGGACATTGAGTGCTGTGTCCAGTTTAGGATGGACATTGAGTGCTGTGTCCAGTTTAGGATGGACACTGAGTGCTGTGTCCAGTTTAGGGTGGACACTGAGTGCTGTGTCCAATTTTGGATGGACACTGAGTGCTGTGTCCAGTTTAGGGTGGACACTGAGTGCTGTGTCCAGTTTAGGATGGACACTGAGTGCTGTGTCCAGTTTAGGGTGGACACTGAGTGCTGTGTCCAGTTTAGGGTGGACACTGAGTGCTGTGTCCAATTTTGGATGGACACTGAGTGCTGTGTCCAGTTCAGTTTAGGATGGACATTGAGTGCTGTGTCCAGTTCAGTTTAGGATGGACATTGAGTGCTGTGTCCAGTTCAGTTTAGGATGGACATTGAGTGCTGTGTCCAGCTCTGTCCCCTCAGCTCAGGATGGACATTGAGTGCTGTGTCCAGTTTAGGATAGACATTGAGTGCTGTGTCTGGTTTAGGATGGACACTGAGTGCTGTGTCCAGTTTAGGGTGGACATTGAGAGCTGTGTCCAGTTCAGGATGGACACTGAGTGCTGTGTCCAGTTCAGATGGACAATGAGTGCTGTGTCCAGTTTAGGATGGACATTGAGTGCTGTGTCCAGTTGTGTCCCCTCAGTTTAGGATGGACACTGAGTGCTGTGTCCAGCTCTGTCCCTCAGTTCAGGATGGACACTGAGTGCTGTGTCCAGTTTCGTCCCCTCAGTTTAGGATGGACATTAAGTTCTGTGTCCAGTTTAGGATGGACACTGAGAGCTGTGTCCAGTTTAGGATAGACATTGAGTGCTGTGTCCGGTTTAGGATGGACACTGAGTGCTGTGTCCAGTTTAGGATGGACACTGAGTGCTGTGTCCAGTCCCCTCAGTTTAGGATGGACACTCAGTGCTGTGTCCAGCTCTGGCCCCTCAGTTCAGGATGGACACTGAGTGCTGTGTCCAGTTTAGGATGGACACTGAGTGCTGTGTCCAGTTCCCTCAGTTTAGGATGGACACTGAGTGCTGTGTCCAGTTTAGGATGGACACTCAGTGCTGTGTCCAGCCCTGTCCCCTCAGTTCAGGATGGACACTCAGTGCTGTGTCCAGCTCTGTCCCCTCAGTTCATGATGGACACTCAGTGCTGTGTCCAGCTCTGTCCCCTCAGTTCAGGATGGACACTCAGTGCTGTGTCCAGCTCTGGCCCCTCAGTTCAGGATGGACACTCAGTGCTGTGTCCAGTTCAGGATGGACACTCAGTGCTGTGTCCAGCTCTGGCCCCTCAGGACATTCAGGAGGGACAGAGGAGGCAGTGAGGCTGGTGAGGGGCTGGGAACACAAACCCTGTGAGGAACGGCTGAGGGAGCTGGGCTTGTTCAGCCTGGAGAAAAGGAGACTCAGGGGTGCCCTCATCACTCTCCTCAGCTCCCTGAAAGGTGCCTGTGCTCAGCTGGGCTTGGGCTCTTTCTCCAGGCAGCACTGACAGAACCGGAGCACACAGCCTTGAGCTGCACCAATGGAAATACAGGCTGGATATCAGGGAAAAGTTTTTTATGGAATGGGTGATAAAGTATTGGAATGATCTGCCTGGGGAGGTGGTGGAGTCACCATCCCTGGATGTGTTTAAACAAAGCCTGGATGTGGCACTGGGTGCCAGGGTTTAGTTGAGGGGTTGGGGCTGGGTTGGACTCGATGATCCTGGAGGTCTCTTCCAACCTAAAAATTCTGTGATTCTCTGATCTGTTCACACCTGGCTGTGTTTCCCTCAGGAAAGAAAATTCCATGTTTTCCCACCACCACATCTCCCATACCCAAACCCTGCCCCACCCCTGAGGCTTCAGGATTTTACCTGGTGTGGAGCCCTTTGGTCCCTCGGTGGCTGCAGCCTCTGCTGGGAATGCTGAGCCTGCAGCAGGAACGTTCCCAGGTGCTGCTGCTGCCGTGGGGCTCTCGGGCAGGCTCGTCCTGATGGCTTCTGTGGCTGCAGGGGGCACTGGGGAACAGGAGAAGCTGCCATCAGCACCTGGCAAGGCCTGGGCACACAGTCTCGGGGTGTCCCCACATAAAAATCAGCTTTTATTGCCCCACTTTCAGGAAAATAATTTGTGCAGCACCCAGGAAAACTCTTGAATCTCAAGAGAAGTGGTGAAGTTGGGGAGTTTTGTGTTTCAAACCCTCCCAGCTCCAGAAATACTTCCTGCCCATGACCAGGGTGAAATTGTTTTCTCCTCAGCTTCCTCATAGGAATAAAGATCCCATTGTGGGTCAGGTTTTGTAATGCACGTGAATTCCCAATGGGATCATGTCCCAGTGGAGCTTCAAAGATTTAATTGTGACCAGAATTTAAAGGTAATTATAAAATCCCAGAAAGTTTTGGGTGGGAAGGGACCTTAAGGATCACCCAGTCTCACCCCAGCCATGGGCAGGGACATCTTCCACTGTCCCAGGCTGCTCCAAGACACATCCTAACCTGGCTTGGACACTTCCAGGGATCCAGGGGCAGCCACAGCTGCTCTGGGAATTCCAGCCCAGCCTCTCACCTCCCTCCCAGCCAGGAATTCCTTCCCAATATCCCACCTAACCCCACTCTCTTTCAGTTTAAAGCCATTCCCACTCCTCAAAGATGCATTTCCATTCCAAACTGAAGTGAGCAGCAGGAACAGCGCTGTCCTTGGTCAGCTCCCACGTGGCTCTGTCACAGCCTCGTGTCCCTTGAGGAGGCAGACAAGGAGTGGAGCTGCTCCTGCTGCTCAGGAGTTCTCTACCAACACTTCCTGCAGGTCAACTCCAAACTGTTTTTTACCTGGTGGCTCAACAAAGAAAGAGGTATCTGGTCCCTTCATGTCCTGCTGAGCTCCCATCCAGTATTCTTCAGGTGCTGTGGGAAACAAACACGCTGAGTCCAGCCCTGACCCCACAAGAAAAGTTTGGAGTTTGGAGTTCATCCTCAGGGAACTTTGCAATTCCCTCTAGGAGAGGTACCAGAACTGTTCTTCCATGATTATTGAGAGGGAAAGCTCCCATCAGACCAGAGTTACATCCAGGAGCCAAAAGTGGAATTTCTTTCCTCAGTTCTTCTGGGAAAGTGGCTCTGGGTAGCCCTGCCTAATCAGGAGGGGTTGGAAAAGTTCCAGCTTAAACCATCCTGTGATCTCCTAATGTAGAATCCCAGATTGGTTTGGGCTGGAAGGGATCTTAAAGCTCATTTAATGGGCAGGGACACCTCCCACTGTCCCAGGGTGATCCAAGCCCCAATGTCCAACCTGGCCTTGGACCCTTCCAGGGATCCTGGAAGTGGATCCTGGTCTGGCCACCCTGTGCCACCCTCACAGCAGAACATTCCCCCTGAACCAACAGGTCCATGCAAAAAGGAAACTCTCCAATTTTGACTCATTTTATCCATCAACTCCCCACCAGGATTCTTTAGGACTCCTAAACTGGGATTTTCCAGCTGCAAACCCTCCAAACCCACTCAGTGAGAGAAAACATTTGCTTCTCACCTGCTTTTCCTGACAGGAATTCTGTGCCTGACTCGAGGCCAATGAAGGCTGATGGGTCCAGAGCCTCTGCAGGGGAATAAAGGGACCCCAGGAAAGGTTGTTCAGGTGCCATCATGGATCCTGGAGCTAAAGAAATAAAAAAAACTTTGTTAATCACCAGCCCTAATGAGTCCTCTCCTAAATTTCAAGTCCTACCACACTTGGGCTGTTCTGCTCAGCAGCAGTTCAGATAAATCTGCATCAAATGTTAGTTGTGCTTCACAAACCATGAATTCTGTATTTAACAGAACTTTCTGACAAGGTGTAAGAGAGTAAACACAGGGAAATTATTTCTTTTGGCTTTCTGCTCCCATGAATTCCTGCTGGTAATCCCTTAATAATCCAATATTAATAAAATAATCCAAGAGTTGAAATCCTGAAGAGCACTTTGCAAAAACAGTTCCTGAGTATCTGGGTTTTAACCATGAAAAAGAGAGCAGGGAAAAAAGGGCTGGTGAATTAAAAACCTTAATTTTCAGTAAATGTGTCTTGGGTTGTAATGCAAGATGTAACCAAAAGTTTGTATTCTATTAACAGCTGTAAAAACCAGGTGGGGAAGAGTTTTTTTCTTTATCTCTTCCAGGACCCATCCCTCATCACCCCATGATTTTATCTCTTCCAGGACCCATCCCTCATAACCCCCATTTCTTTATCTCTTCCAGGACCCATCCCTCATCACCCCATGTTTTTTATCTTCCAGGATCCATCCCTGATCACCCCATGTTCTTTATCCCTTCCAGGACCCATCCCTCATCATCCCCATGTTCTTTATCCCTTCCAGGACCCATCCCTCATCACCCCCATTTCTTTATCCCTTCCAGGACCCATCCCTCATCACCCCCATGTTCTTTATCCCTTCCACGACCCATCCCTCATCACTCCCATGTTCTTTATCTCTTCCAGGACCCATCCCTCATCACTCCCATGTTCTTTATCTCTTCCAGGACCCATCCCTCATCACCCCATGTTTTTTATCTTCCAGGACCCATCCCTCATCACCCCCATGTTCTTTATCTCGTCCAGGACCCATCCCTCATCACCCCAATGTTCTTTATCTCTTCCAGGACCCCATCCCTCATCACCCCCGTGTTCTTTATCTCTTCCAGGACCCATCCCTCATCACCCCCATGTTCTTTATCCCTTCCAGGACCCATCCCTCATCACCCCCATGTTCTTTATCCCTTCCAGGACCCATCCCTCATCACCCCCATGTTCTTTATCCCTTCCAGGATCCATCCCTCATCACCCCCATGTTCTTTATCCCTTCCAGGACCCATCCCTCATCACCCCCATGTTCTTTATCCCTTCCAGGATCCATCCCTCATCACCCCCATGTTCTTTATCCCTTCCAGGATCCATCCCTCATCACCCCCATGTTCTTTATCCCTTCCAGGACCCATCATCCTCCCTCCAGGGGATATCTGCTGTTCATGGGCCATCCAGGCTCACTGCATGACTGATAAAATTCCATCATCCCATTGGGAAATGCTTCACCCTGGGGGAGTTATTTCTATTTTATTCCTACCTGGATAAAATCTGGGATTTGGAACCCCAGCCCAGCCTGTTTGTGCTGGATTCCCAGAGGAACATTGAATCCATCTCACCCCACTGGACCTTCAGAGGAAAACTCCACCGTCCTACAGGATCACTGCTCCAACAGAGCCAAATCTGTCACTGCAGGAGGAC